>CM075806.1:60367266-60421427 GCA_037975025.1 Excoecaria agallocha | reverse complement strand
CGAGTCTTTCTTCTTCACTCGTGAGCTTCTTTACGAGTCGTGAAGTTCAGCTTTTCTTCCTCACTCGTGAGCCACTTCACGAGTCGTGAAGTATAGTTCCTTCTCCACTCGTGAACCCCTTCACGAGTCGTGAGAATCACCTTATTTGCTTCACTCGTGAATCCCTTCACGAGTCGAACTCCTCTTCACGACTGAATGACCTATCTTGAATGTTTTGCTCATAAGTTGAGTTATAGAACAGCAAATTGAGTGATTCTTTTTGCATTGAAAAATAGACTTCCATACCTATATTTCACATGAAGAAACCTAAGCTTAAATCTGTCTCTATGTACATGTAATCTATAGTTGAATCCGGACTAGTTTTCTAGACTACTCTATGTAACAGAAATGGCTAGTATAAACAGATTGTTGCTACACTTGATAATATGATTCTTTAATTGATTGAGACAGCTATTTGCTTATGTGATAGAAAGTTAAATGTATAATGCATGTAATATGACTGTCAATGAAGGAATTGTATGCATACACATGCGTTCATTTGTGAATATGAATAAAGACTAGAAAGGAATTGTCGAACCCATACATGTAAATCTTATGACATGTAAGTGCACCTTTTTATATGCACTTGTGATATGAAAAAGAGAATAATAGCATGACCTTGGCATGTGTATATGCCATATGAAAACATGTTGATATTTTGTATAGCACATGACTTGAATGATGATAAAGGTATATATATATATGTGTTGGAAACATGCTCATGAGAATAAATCGACTATATGCGAATGTACCCACAGGTATGTGCATTTATGATTATGTATATGAGTATATGAGCATGTAATTGCCTATGAGATAGAAGATGAATTAGCATGACTATGAACATGTGAAATGCTTAATGAGGGCATGATCAAGTCTATGATATGATGATTATATGTCATGCTTATATGATATGATGCAAATGATATAGTCATACAGATATAGATGAGCCAGATATATATATCTTGGCATATGAAATGTGCATGTACCTGATTATGCACCAGAGAATTCACAGGTTGATAAGACTATGCATATGTGCAAACAGTATACTATGAATAAAGTATTAAAATGTGAATTGAACACGAATATAGTTCCGCCTGCGATAGAGTTTTAGATGTGGATAGATAGGCGCCTATAGGGAAATTGCAGCTGCCATAGTTGGCCCATTTGGGTCCATAGTTTATGATCCCGTTTGGATCATGATCAACCCCGTTTGGGTTGATAGGCTACCCCGTTTGGGTATGCTTGACCGGTCCATAGTACAGTTGGCCCCGTTTGGGTCTATAGATTCGATATCTTCGGATATCCCTCATTTGATACCATTGTGTATCCATAGTTCCCGCATCCACTGATAAAGCTAAGGTAGGCTAAACGTTATTCATAGTAATGATCAAAAGTAAACAGTTAAAGTTATTTGACTAAAGATTGATATGTGGCTTATATTGTTGGTTTACCACAGGAATTATGCTTCAATTGAATATGTTCACTTGGAATATTGCCATCTATATGAATTATGGAAAAAGAAATATGTGTTTCTCTCTTGGGTACAATACTTATGTACATGAGAATATGCTTATGCTTTAAAGTATATATTATTGTTGCCATGTTATGTTGGACATGTTGATTATAGTATATGAACATATTGTATATGTGTATGTTTTGATGGCCTTGTGTATGGCCATCCATCTGTAGATATTCCCCACTAAGCTCTATAGCTTAGCACGGGTTATTTATCCGTGTAGGTACCTTCTAGAAAGACTTTTGCTCAGGGACGTTCTCTGCATCAGGAAGGGCCAACCATCGACTTATAACCTTGATGTAGGATGTTTTTTTTTTGTAATACAGCTATCATATGTTTTGTATAATGGCCAGTCATATTTTGATATGTATATAACCTATGTGGGATAATGTAACTCACTAGTAGTCAAGCTACGAAAGAGCATGTGTGCATGTGATATGCATGAAGAAATATCCACGTAGTTAGTATGCATGATACTAAGCATGAAAAGAAAAACAGGAAGACAGGTGGCATAAATAATAGTATATGAAATCGTATGGCATGATTAATGGCTAAGTGATGGTTAATTGAACATGTAGTATGAGCATGATTAATAGTATTCATGATACATGTGATAATAGGATATTTGCATAAGGGGTGCTACAGTATAATCTTTTCAAAATAAAAAAATATACATTGTATGATCTTTTTGTAAAAGAATATACACTCCAATAAATGTACTGTAATCTGTTTTTTAAAAAAAAAATATTGTATTTTGTTTTATATAGTGTTTATTTGCTTTTCATAAAACTAAATAAACACTGAAATTCTATTCATACAACATGAAAAACAATAAAACTTACTTCATTATATGTTCTATTCCCATTAATGTATTTTCCAACAAGTATATCCTTCTTCATACCTATATCTGCATCCGCCTCAGCATTGATATCATGAAAAGAATATACATAATTTTCATTTTGCTCATTTTTTTGTTGACCTTCAAAAATAAAACTAGCAAAACCCTAATGAAAATTGATAATTTATCACTTACACATAATTTAATAATCAATACTGTAAAATCCATATATAATGTATGCAATACAAAATATTACTTGAGTGCTAGCACCACAATCTATTTTCTGAGACATTGCAGAAACAACTTCATAAATCTTGGCCAGTTTTACATTCATTTCTGGATACAACACATTTTTAAAATAACGTATATCTTCTTTCATGATCCTAATATCTTCCCCAATTTCAAGCTTCTAAGAACATATTGATTCAATCTTTCCCTTTATGTCATAAGGAGGTACATCATTTTCAACATGATGACTTTCAAGCTGAGACATACGGACAAATGATGATGGATCACCAGCAGTACATTGTACAAATTCAGGAGAATGCTTTACGCTACCACCCGATGAAGGTGTTGGGATACTGCTTAAACTCCTTTCACCCTCCAAATCGCCATTCCCCTCCTCATCAATATTATTAAAAGCAAATACTTCATTGTTATATCCGGCCAAATTCCTCAAGTCATACAACTCAATCTCTTCATTTGTTGGTCGAATATTTTCTACCCTCATCTAAAGAAACAAAAAAAACAAAAAAAGAAAAAAATTAATTCACCTCTGAACATAAAAATAAATAATGTATTTTCTTTTTGTTAATCTAATGAACAAATATTTCATACAATATTAAAAAAACACAAACTCTTTGAAAAAAATAATTACCTCCTCATTAAAAAGGTGACTTTCAACAAACTTTCACTGAGCAAAGTGTTCAATCTTCCACCTCAATAAGCGAGAAAATCTGTTGTTAATTGATATCCCAAAACGTAGATCAATCCTATCACAACACTCATAGAACCACAACAAAAAGGCCAATGGGTATCCTTTTAGCCTGTGCATCTTTGAGAAATGCCTTTTTTCAAACTGTCTCCTAAGGCTTTTTAATGTCATATGAAAAACTTCTTTCCCCCATGGAAAATCATTGTACCTACCACTATCAATAACAACAATTTCCTCTTTACTTACAATTTTAGCCCCTATGTCCGATAACAAATAAGCATTAACCAAATATAGTATAGCCATTTTCACTTTATCCTCATCTGATTCAAACTTTGCCCTAAAAAAAGATGGCTTATCAAATCTTTTGAAATTTTTCTATTTTCTAGAAAATACTTATCAATATAATCAGCACCGTTACTTGATAAGCTTGACCAGTCAAAATCTCTACTGCACTTTAATCTAGTAACTATAGCAAACCGAGCTATATCAAATGTCAAAATATTATCATTTATATTTACAGATAATTTTTCATCATTAATTATGCATATCTCCCTCAATAGTAGCGAATGTACCACTTACACTTGAACGATAATCATTGGCCTATCAAAAAAATATCCAAAACATGAATTTCTAAAAATTTCCTTTTGCCCCTCATTTAATGCTCCACCAATCAATCTAGGTACATCATTCGACAAAGCAGAATTAATATTACCGCTACAATAGTCATTTGGATCAACGAATGAATCACCGGGCTTCCTTGGATCTGCTGGCTTCTCTATTTTTCTCAATATTTTTGAAGCACCTATTGTCTTATGAGATCTAACAGACTTCCAAGATCGATAACATGATGAAGATGACATATTTATCTGAAAAAAATACATATATAATATGAAAACACACACACAAAAACATATAAAATGCAAATAAACTTTAAAACACATAAGAATATAAAGTATATTAAACTCATATGTAGAATACAGAAAAAGCTAAAAACAATTACATTAAAAAAACAAAAAAAAAAGTCTTCATGTGTAAAAGAACATACACTGTATTTTCTTTTATGAATTCTGAAAATATCATACACTATATATTTTTTCTACAAAGATCATACACTGTATTTTTTTATCTTCAAAATGATCACAACTGTCATTTTTTATTTTTAAAAACATCATACAATGTATATTTTTTAACAAAAGATCATATATTGTATATTTTTTTACAAAATATCATACAGTGTATAAATAATTTTATTTGAAAGGACCATACAGTGTATTTTTTCTTATTTCAAAAGATCATACACTGTATTTTTTATATTCAGAAGGATCACAACTATTATTTTTTATTTTTAAAAATATCATACACTGTATATTTTTTAATAAAAGATCATACATTGTATATTTTTTTACAAAACATCATACAATGTATCGTTTTTGTTTGAAAACATCATACACCATATTTTCTTTATTTTTAGCATATCATGCACTGTAAATTTTTATTTTTCAAAAGATCATATACTGTATATTTTTTATAAAAAGATAATACACTATATATTTTTTTTTATAAAAAGATCATACAATGTATATTTTTTACAAATAGATCATACATATATAACATGAAAACACACACACAAAAACACATAAAATGCAAATGAACTTTAAAACACATAAGATTATAAGTATATTAAACTCATATGCAGAATACAGAAAAATCTAAAAACAATTACATTAAAACAAAACAAAAAAAGTCTTCATGTGTTAGAGAACATACACTGTATTTTCTTTTATGAATTATGAAAAGATCATACACTGTAAATTTTTTTTACAAAAATCATACACTGTATATTTTTTCTACAAAGATCATATACTGCATGTTTTTTATCTTCAAAAGGATCACAACTGTCATTTTTTATTTTTAAAAATATCATACACTGTATATTTTTTAACAAATCATACACTTTATATTTTTTTACAAAACATCATACAGTGTATTATTTTTATTTTGAAAACATCATAAACCGTATTTTCTTTATTATCAGCATATCATGCACTCTAAATTTTTATTTTTAAAAAGATCGTATACTGTATATTCTTTATAAAAAAACACACACTATATATTTTTTATAAAAACATCATAAAATGTATATTTTTTACAAAAAGATCGTATACTGTATATTTTTCTATATAAAATCATACATTGTATTTTTTCGAAAAGATCATATACTGTATTTTTTTATTTTCAACATATCATACACTGTATTTTTTCAAAAAATCATACATTGTATATTTTTTTACAAAAGATTATACCCTATATATTTTTTTTTTATTTTCAAAACATCGTACACAGTATTTTTTCATTAAAAATAACAACTAACGTGTACACATTACAAAATAAAAGAAAAAATATAGAGCAAATTACGCAAAATACATCTCACTTCAGATAACAGAAAAACATCTATCGGATAACATAAAAAAATCTATCGACTACTCACACAATGTTGAAAACAACAACGCAAAAAAACAAAAATCAACACAACAACCATCATTAACAACAAATCAATACAATCTAAAAAAAAGAAAATGAAGAAACTATAATCGACATAAAAATAAATAAATATCGATTTACTTACCAACGATTAAACACAACTTCAGAAACTTCTAGAAACAAATACACGATGAATGGCGACTCTCTAACAGATTGCTGGTATCAACCAAAAAAGAAATTTCTAAATATACTAACAAAATCCTCAAGAAGATATAAACCGCCGACAGAGCTTCCAATAACAAACCGCCTTTAAACGTTATAGGAAAAATAAATCACTGATATAGAAAGTAGGGGATATTTTTTATATACTCAATACTTTTAAATTAAAAAAGGGCATATTTGGAAGCAAAAATGCAAGTATGAAAAACACAAAAAAAACCCTATGGCATTTTTGAAAACAAACTTAAAAGGGGGTATTTTCGTGTAATTTCCTGAATAATTAATCGTTGCCTCTTTAAGTTTAGTCACTATATTACATGGTTATTCTTTTATTCTTCTTACCAATGTTATTAAAACTGGACCGAATGAAAAACTGAAGAGCTTAAGGATTCGTGGTTCGACCGATTCGTTGGGATTCAACCAAGTTTTTTCTTTTTTTTTTAAATATATTATTTTTTAAATTTTATATAAATATTATGAAAATATCACTATATAAAAAAATTAAAAATAATTTATAAAAATACATTTATCATTAAATATTAATAATAAGACTATATTTTCCAGTCATTCATTATTTATAATAAAAATTTAAAATAAATATAGTAAAAAAATTGTAAATTTTTAAAGAAATTCTTCAAATATAAATTATAAAATTTTATTTTATTCATAAAAAATTCATTAAATTGTTTAAATTTTAATTATTTTGTATTTATAATTTTATTTTATTTTTTCCATGAAAAAATAATATTGTATGAATATTTTGGACAAAAAATTAATTTTTCTAAAATCAAACCGATTTATTATCATTTAACCCAATTTTCTTGGTTTTATCCCAGTTTAACTGGTTTTCTGGCGGTTTTCTGTAACCATTTACGATACAACTTCAAGCGCTTTAGGTATTTGGACAAATTTAAGTATATAACCCATCTAATAAAAAAGATAGAGAGGCAGCCGCAAAAGAATTTTATTTTGTTTTTAATACATCTTTAAAGCCGGAAAATAATGAAAATTAAACTCTGATAAAAAAAAAAAGTATACAAATTCTTAACTATTTGAACTACATGTAATCCCAAAGAATTAAAAAGAATTTTGTTTCCTGGATGCGGTGTTCGATAAACTAAAAATGTTGATGATGGCTTTGCATTTCGCGAAAGGAAGTCCAACTGGACTGATTTTTCCACTTAAAGAAAAAAATGATGCAACACAATGTGGGTGTGATACTGTCAACATGCAGATCTATGTAAAGCCATTAAAAAACTAAGTTCAGGGTTTAGGACCGGTGGTATTGGGCCGGGTAGATTACGAAGCTTAATTCTCAATGTCCAATCCATTCCTGAAGACCCAAAATATTTATATCTAATCGAAGCCTAAAAATGATTAATCCAGCTGAAGCATGTGATACTCTGCTTAGAAAAATTATCTGATTGTCTAACATTTGATGCTCGCAGATTAAAATTCTTAAGAGCCATGCAATACATTCTACTATTTGCAGTAACCAAACTACTCAGCTAAGAGCCTAATTTACACTTCAATTTGTAAGTATACCCAAACCCAGAAGATTTTTTCAACTTTCTCCACCCGCGTCTACATAAATATTCAGCTGTCATATAAGTTGCCGGTTATATGAGTAAAACCTTGAGAGTAAAAAACCTGTATGTGGGCATGTTATTTGTTAACCCTTTTTACAGCTTCTCATTCCACTTTTGCCACTCCCCCAGCAGGAATATTGGTTTCTGCAACAGTATCCCTCACAAACCTAGAAGAAACATTTACAACATTTAATACGAGGAAAACACAGGAAAGATCAAAGTTGCCAAAGTGTCTGCAATAAGCATTTATAGAACTCAGGATCTTAAGGCCTACAGTTTTTAGCCTAAAATAGGTTATTGTAGCTACCAAATAGCATGAGCGAAAACAAATACCTTACTAATTTATCCCGTGATGATTGCAAGATATAGATTGAGAGAACGAATGACAGCATCAGCCCTGTTTCATGCACAAATGTGTATACATATTACTTGTCTAAATAGCACTTCTGTGATGCTAGAAAAAGCAACTAATCAAGCAGAGCACAATAGCAGGTCCACTGCCTTCCACTTGAGCAGAATTGATTACCTGATCCAAATAAGATATAGAACCCAGAAGCCACATCTATCTCTGATTGTTCCACCCTGTCATCAATCCAAACAAATATTCAACCAAAGTTCATCACATTTTGAGATGATCTTATACGCCCCACTCTTTACATAGGACAATTGTTTTAGACCTTTTAGGAGAAAGGAAATCAGAAAAATTGAACAACTTGTCTTAAAACTTTAGCTGGTAAATTGTGTATAGTAGATTTTGTTCAAGGCAACTATTGAACGTGCAAAGAGAAGTATTAAAATAATCATTGCAACCAAATCTCAATTAAGCCTCTACACAACCTAGGTCAGCAAGAATCCCACAGACACATAACTGATCTTGAGCTCTATTAAGTTCTCCAAAAATTGGCACATTGTCAATTTATGCCATATACAATTTCTATATAGATCTTCTATAGTTGAATCTGATATGCACCATGGTAGAAGACAATATATGACTCTATCAATAAATGGCCTCCACAGAAATATATGTAAACTGAAAGTGATCCATATAATAAGCGAACCTAATCCAGTTTTTGCACTGCAAATAATACATATGATACACGCACATGCAACTACTCTAAGAGGCAGGGAGAGCAGTAGAGATTTTAAATTTTAATGCTTTTGCTTCAGGAACAAAAACTTACTGACAGAAGCACTGAAATCATGACACTAAAAATTGAGACCAAACTGAAAACATGTCCATAAAACCATTAAGATGATGATTCAAGAAGCCCATTGCAATGGAAGAAAATACTTACCATGTATATCTTACAAGAACATGTTTAGGCCAACGTTGAGGATCCCAGAATTGTTCACGAATATTTTGATGGATTTCAACATCTGCTCAAGCAAAGCACAATCAGATGCTGAGATAAAAATTGCTAGAATATGTTGAATGCTCTTTTACAACTAAAAAGCAAACATTGAATGTGTAAATATCTGTTTGAAATCCATAAATATGGAAGAACTACAATGAAATTATATCATTTCATTTCAAAGGCAGCATCTCCATTATCATTTGAAAAGTTGATGTCAATCTGAGTTCAAATTAAATAATGCTTAAGTCTACAGTAAAGCACAATCAGATCAGGGCAACAAAAATTGGAGAGTCTCCATCCTACTTTTAAGCACGCAATTTTTTTAATCAAGGGTTGAAAATAAGTATAACTAAGAGTAAGCACAATTTAGATTATGTGCCAATAGAAGAAGCAGAAATGTTGTGTGACTTTGCAAGGAGAAGTAAAAGAGACGGCCATAGCAAGTAGCAGCTAGAGGATGATTTGGTAACAAGGTACTTAGAACTGAGAGAGGTGTATAATATGCTGTCTAGAAAGACGAAAATTGTGATTCTGTTGGATAGCTATTTCATTAGAGGAATGGTAATAACTGCAATTCAGCTGTGGTTAGGACATTGAAATATTTGTAAGCTAGCTGTATTGATCTAAAAATCCAAGCATTTTATCATGATGAAGGCATTCAATAACAGTAAGTCAATTTCCAGAACTCTCTCTCTCTCTCCCTTCCCCCCTTTTTTCTTTTCTCTCTCCTTAACCAATCCTAGCATTGCATTCATAATTTAAAATCACACTTGCCATGAGCACCGGACTTAACAGGAAATAATGGAATCAAATGACCAGATATAAATTATATAAGATTTACAAAGATGTTACAGCATGAATAATACGAAGCCAGTTACCATTCTAAGCATTATCAGGGACAAATTGAGAGTTTACAATGACATGTCTAGGGAAGGCGAATGGAAGACACAAATATGATACGGAGACCAATAACAAAGAAAGAACTCCATCCACACAGATCAAGGAACTTTTATAGACGAAGAAATGCGGCTATATGAAATATAGTAAGGAA
This sequence comes from Excoecaria agallocha, assembly GCA_037975025.1. Lineage (NCBI taxonomy): Eukaryota > Viridiplantae > Streptophyta > Magnoliopsida > Malpighiales > Euphorbiaceae > Excoecaria > Excoecaria agallocha. Next base: position 60,411,405 of record CM075806.1, on the reverse strand, counting down.
GAAAAACAGTGAAATCATATAGTTTACTGAATAAGAAATATATCAAAATGTCTAACAGACTTGAGAAACTAGAGAATCAAAAGTATAATCACGTACAGTGGTGAGGCATATCTACAACTTTGGCAGTGACCCCATGGAGATCAGTTCCTGAGTATCTCTGTGTCAAACAAAACCCAACAACTGTCACTGGTTAGCAGATCAGAAAATATAATCAACAGGAAAAAAAATGCAAAAATCATTATTTCACTCTCATGGAGCATAAAAGAATCTACGCATTTGCAAACAGCCAAAAAACACCCGCCATTATCCAGCACAAGAGGGGGAAAAGAAGGTCAATTTCAATGCGAAAATGCAGTCATTACCAAATGCACATCAATCATTGGAACCTCAGAACTTTTGCGATTTATCAGGAAAAGCCATGGAATTAGAAACTTTTCTTTTCCAACTTGAAATGATCTGCAAATATAACCATTTTTGTGAGAGTAAATTCCACTACAGTTTAACAAACACAATGCAGAAAATTAGTCCAATCATTTCAATCCACATCCCAAACAAGAAAATACTCCCAAAGCAAGCATCGAATGTTATCAGCCTTATGCCTATCATCTGAAGATAATATAAATTGCAATGCGCGCATAAAGATAAGAAATCCCAGAACTGGAAAAGTGAAAAGATGAACTGCACATCCAATAATAAATTTAAAAGTTGACTTGAAAAAAAGCGGAATCACTCTCTAATACCATAATTACCGATCAACAGAATTTCAAAGCCAGAACTTGCAAAGAATATCACCAATCGAATTCAATTCTTACATTTTGTAGGGATCAGCGCCTGTGTAACCGGTCGGCTTTGGTATAGGAATCAAAACCTACATATCATGCACCCAAAAATCAACAAAATTCAAAAAGAGAAATAGAAACCTAATGAAGAACCGAAATATTGATACCTCACGATTAACAGCAAATATAGGGCAATGTTTACCGATCATATCTTGCCAAAGAGTTCTCGACTGAAATCATAAATCAAAACAGATCCTTAACAACATGAATTGATAGAAATAAACTACAGCCTAATACTGCAAGCATGGAAAACGAAAGAGAGTACGGACGGAGTGGTATTGGCCCATCTTGCTCATGGGAACGATGTCTCCAGGCCTGTAAGCAAGAGTTATCGATGACATCGACACTAACAGCAACAATAATAACAATGGAGCGATTGTTCTACTTCCATTTGCAGCCATTCTTCAATTCTCGATTTCCCTTAGTTCTACTGATTCTCGTTTTTCCAAGTTACCAGAAGAGCTATAAAATTCTAAAATCGTTCTCCTTTATGTGGGCCAATTTTTTTAATAATGTTAATTTAATAAATATTTACAAAAGTAGGATGGATCTGAAAAAATTTATAAGATGGGAATTTTTTTCCAAAATTGTTAATAGATGGCACAGTATCGTCAGTGTGTCAATGGTAGATGGAGGGGACAAAAGGCTATGAAATCGTTGATGGGACCAGCGATTTCAAATCTAAAACTACTATTTCTGTCAGCGATTTCAGGTTTGAAATCGCTGATTCCACCAACGATTTCAAAGAGAAAAAACCGTCCCCCTAGCTTACTTCAAAAAAAATTTTGCTTCTCTTCCTATATAAATGTTGTCCGATCATTTTCGTTTTTTTTTCAGTTAAAAATTATAAACTCTTCTGATTCAATTTTTATTTGTGTATTTACAATAATCTAAGTAAATAATATATTTATCTCGGATCAATAATAATTTCTACAGCATTATCGTGCAAGGTTAGTAAATATTTATTAATTTTTTATATATAATTATATATGTTCACTTTTATATTAAATGCATAATGATTTTAATTTTATTTAATAAAATACAGAAATTAATCGAAATGCATAACAAACAAGCTCTAAAAATCATAATTGTGTAGCTAATAAAAAAATGTAATTTATTAATTCTATTGTATTAATTTTTTTGTTGTATATCTAGACAATCATTAGAAAAATAAAATGAAAAAGTATTGTTATTATTATATATAAATTGTGTAATTGTGGTATAATATTTAAACAATAGTATTAGTAGTTTATTATTTTTTTGTTATTATCAATATTATTGTTGTCTTTGTTATCGTCATTATCGTTGCTGCTTATGTTATTATCAATAATTTTATTATTTTTATTTTTTATAATATTATTATTTTGACTATTATGGTTGCTGATGTTATTACTGTTATTATTATTATTGTTATTATTATTGTAATCATAATTGTGGTTATCTTTATTATTATTATTTAATAATAATAATTATTATTATTATTATGTGTAAATATAATAAAAGAATTAATAATTATTATTTAATAAATAAAATTATGTAAATTAATTAATGAAATATTTTAATATTTGTTCACATATATGTAGTTGAAAGATGTCGACATATACTGACTTTTATTTGCACATCAAAGGAGAAATAAGTGTTGGAGCGTCAGGTTTTCAGTATAATATATGTGGTGCAAATGTTGTTACAAAAGAATGAGAGTTAAAAACAAGCCGACTTTTTCTGAATTGATCCATAAAATTCACGTGAAATTGGGATTAGGTATGAACGATGTGATTTCTAGAATAATTTACAAAAGTCCAATGTACAATCGCGAATCGTTATGTTGGACGTCTGTGAATTTGGCGGATGACGAAGATATAGATGCAATTTATGATAATTTGATGAAATATAATGATTACAACTTGGTGGAATTAATTATTGAAGTTGGTGAGGGGGGTGCAAGAGCTAGTCGACCCACTTATAGACAAGGATATCAATATACAAGTGAGGCATTAAAAAGAGAAAATATCAAGGCAAGTCATCAGCAAATGTTTAATGAAATCGGCCCTAGTCAGCCTACACAGTCCGTTAGTCATCAAGATATTGAAATGTTCTCTCAGTATAATTTTGTCGAAGATGCATTACAAAATTTAGACGAAAGTGTGCAGCCACGATTTTATAGCCACCAAAGAGATGATGTTTCCAGTCAGCCAAGACAGTATGTAACTCGACGGGATGGTGAATTACTTGGAACCCAGGTTAGTGTCAGTTCAGGTCAAGCTCAATTACGTCGATCAGTTAGCTAGTTGCCTAATGCAAGGGGAATCAACCCAGGCGATCAATTAGTCAAAGGTTTGGTGATTTTTTTAGTAAATCACTTTTTGGAAACAGATCGGGAAGTCATTCTAGTGAGAGAAATTTTGTTGGGGGAATAGTTGCATAGCCAAGTCATGTTACAAAACTCGATAGTCAACGACGTTCGATATCCCATGTCCCAGGTGCTAGTCGACGACGTTCTATTTCCCATGTTCCTGATGATAGTCAATGACGATCTATTTCTCATGTTCTACCTAATAGTCAACGTCATTCTGTTTTCCACATTCTTGATATCAATGAACAGCCTTCTATTGAACAGGTTACAGATATAGTGTCTAGTCAGCATGAACAATCTTTTAATAAAAGAGATGTAGATTTAATTTGTGATAGCATTTTTGGCAACACTGAAAATATAGATACAAGCGAGAAAACTGGCCATAATGCAAACATTGCAGATTATGAAAATGAATCATCAATGGCTTTGGGAGAGGATGATGATTTTAAAGATATTTCAATGTACAATTATTATGTATCGCCTAATGATGACGTAGAGGCTAAAACAATTAACATGATTGCAGATAGTGATGGTGAGAATTCTGATCACACTGAATATGCCAGTCAATTAGTATCGATGCATCCAATAGAGGAGACAGCCTAGGCAAATTTTGTGTTCCCATTGGAGCATTACTCAGAAATAGATTTCGATGCAGCCCAAGTTAATATTTCTGAAAATGTTCACTTTATGACTTGGGATGGTGTGTCCGAGTTATCGACAGGCTTGGTTTTTCACAGTAAGGATGAAGTCAAATATTGTGTGAAAAAGTATTCAATAATAAGAAATATGGATTTCAGAGTTGTTAAATTTAAGCCAAATTATTGGGTTGTGCGGTGCGCAATGGCTGATGATGGATGCAGATGGAGGTTAAGAGCAATCAGAAAAGGAAGTAGTCTTTTTTGGACTATGACAAGATTTAGGGGACCACATTCATATCTTACTACTAATGTATCAATGGATCATCGACAACTGAGCTTTCAAATTATTCGCAATTGCATCATGGGTATGGTAAGTAAACAACCAACCCTACCTACTGATGTAATTATTGAGGCTGTCAAGCAACAATTTAATTTTGAAGTATCATACTACAAGCCTTGGTACGCAAAGATGAGAGTAATAGAATGTATATTTGGTGATTATGTTGAGTCCTATCAAAGGTTGCCAAGTTTCTTAATTGCCTTACACACGTACAATCTCGGAACTGTCTATGAGTTTGTGGTTCAACAAGGGGAGGACCCAGTAGTGAAGCAATTTTAGCAGATTTTTTGGAGTTTTAAATCTACCATAGATGGATTGGCTCATTGTAAGTCGATTCTATTAATAGACGGTACGTTCTTAACTGGAAAATTTCAACAGATACTACTCATTGCAAGCTCAATTGATGGTAATAGCATGCTATTTTCTAGTTGCCTTTGTTGTTGTTGAGTCTGAAAATAAATTCAGTTGGGCTTGGTTTATGTCCATACTTAGAAAGCATGTCACTCAACGTGTTAGGCTTACAGTAATATCAGATCGACATACTGGTATAATGGCTGTATTTCGAGATGAAAGTGGTGGGTGGAAGGAACCTTTATCTTTTCACAGGTTCTGTTTGCGGTATTTCGTCAGCAACTATAACACGCACCACAGGAATGCAACAATTAAAAATTTTCTTTACAAGGCTGGTAAGATAAAAAAAATTAAATTTTTTTAATCAATTCTATTACATCACTGTAAACATATTTCTTAATTATGTAGGTGCACAATTTCAAAGACACAAGTTTAAGCAGCTTATAGACAATATCAAAGACCTCGACGAAGATTCATATAATTGGGCAATGAGGATATCACTAGATCGTTGGACACTGTCCGAGGATGGTGGTTATTGATATGGGCATTTGACAACGAATATTTCTGAGAGTGTTAATAGTGCTCTAAAAGATATTCGCATGATGCCAATTACTGCAATCATTGAACATATTTTGGCTCGTTTGGTAAGATTTTACAATCAGCGGAGGGACATGTACATGGCCAAAATGGCACAAGGCTTGCAGTTCACGTCTCGATGTGTCGAAATAATGACCAAGCGTGCTAACAAGGCTCGAGGAAACATAGTGATGGAATACGATAATCGATACAAAGTGTTCAAGGTATTATCATGCAGAGCACTTGATATAAATGTTGAGCCCGAAACATACATAGTGAGTCTTCAAAAACATGAATGCAAGTGTGGTAAGTTTCAAGGTACATAAATGCCTTGTTCACATGCAATTGCATGTTGCATGCGTAGGAATCTTGACATGTACCATTTCGTAGATAATTGTTATAGTATTGTCGAGGCACTCAAATGTTATAACGGGCAATTCAACCCAATGGAAAACAAAGCCTACTGGCCTGAGTATAAAGGGCCTAAATTGGTACCTAATATGGAGTTACAGAGAAAGAAATGTAATTATATGATTATCCTGGACATAATAAGCCACCAATACACCTAAGAATCCATGCCCAAGCAAAACATTGTATATGATATTCATTTGTATCAGGTGGCAAAATATTAAAATGTCTCCCCAACCATGCCATTTTTACACTGTGTCCCCTTAACTCATTTTTTGGAGGAACCTGACCTAAAAGACGGCCACATTCATAAGGCCAATTGTGGTATAGATGTCCAATTACAGGACGTCCATCAATGGAAAATCCGGTCAATACAACAATATCCTGTAGTTGGATTGTTGCTTTGCCAACCGAAAAGTGAAATGTGTGTGTCTCTGGTCGCCACCTCTCAACCAGTGCAGTAACTAAATTATTATTCACATTCATCACACCTATTTGTGACACGCCATAAAATCCTGCTACTCTTAGGTATGGAATTATTCCGTCATCAATATTTTTATAATGATTACTCATGCTAGCTCTACGTGTTACCAACACATTATGTTCAGCCTAAAAATAATTAAATAAGGTATGAGTATTATATAAATAATTATGTACCGACATAAAAGTTTATTACGGTGAAATAAAAAATTACATGTCTGTTTCAAATGGCATTGGCTTGATGTTTGCCTCCAAACGTTAGTACATCATTCACGATGGGTCCGGGATTAATGTATTCTTGGTTTCTAAATTGATCCATCTCTTATTGCCCTATCAGTGATTTCGATAATAAATTTTATATGTGCATTGTAAATATTTTTTTCATAAATAATTCTTTCTATTTCCATATCAATATTATTCAGTAAAATAATGCAATTTAAATTACCTAATTTTTTTAGAACAATATATTAATATTATTTTTCTATAATAAATATTGCATGTAACAAATTAATATTTCATAATTGACTATTGGTATAACAAGTACAACAACATAGATAATTATTTAATTTTTTCCATATACACATAAATTAATTTTTTAATTTTTTTCAATATTTAAATTATATACGAATCTTACCTTTTTTTCTTCGCGCGTCACAAAATTATCAAAATACAACTGCAAATTAAATATCAACGCAATTAACTATTGTTTTTATTTATTAGTTATAAAACATTTATGTATACAAATTTATTATGACTAATACAATAAATATCACACCTTGTAATACAGTATAAACAATTGTTATTTAACATTATAATTTACATATAAATAAATTTTGTACAGTTGAATCAAAGCTATTGTCGTAATATATTTAAATTTTTAAATTTTAAATTTACTTGCCTTTCTTTGCAGGTCACCCAGCTACCTAACATATATCACCTGTTAAAAATTATTTAACACCATTAATAATATTTTTAAATTTATTGATACCATGTATTATTAAAATTAACAGTTAATTTATTCGTCTTTAATTTTTACCTCAACTAAGAGACTAATAGTACAATTTAATTCAATTGTTGAACTAAATAAAAAATATTATCTTTTATAAAAGTATAAAAAAATAACAAACTAATTAACTTAATTCATATTCATTAACTGTAAATTATTTAACTCTATAATCATATTAAAAATCATATTAAACAAATAATTGATAACATATTAAATTAATAATCAATTAAATAACTGTCAATTACATTCAAACAATATCAAATTAATACCCAAACAAATAACTAAATACATGCTAAATTAATTAAATTAAATCATATTAAACTAAATTACTAAATACATGCTAAAATAGTAACCAAATGAATTCTTTAAATCGTATTAAAATGATAACCAAATAAAATTTTCACATTTAATCATTATTATTAATTTTTTATTTGTATACTTAACCCTAACATTACAAAATAACTATAATAATGTTTTCTCTAATTATCTACTTAATATTAATTATTTAATTATTTATAAATAATTACTACTTACAATTATCTATAATTATAATTATTATTATTTCATTAAATATAACATAACTAACACATAATATAACATTCTTATTACGAAACACAAAATAAATCAAAGAAGAAAGCACATAAAAGATGAAAGATCATAAAATATGAAAGATGAAAGAAAACTTACCAAGTTCTTGAAGGAGCATGAGGAGCATGGAGAAGAGAAAGGAAGAAGAGGACCACCAAATCCGGCAACTCCCTTAAAATATAGGGCATTTGCCCTAAAAAAAATTCAAACTCAGTCTCTCTTAGGTCAAATTGACAAGACAACATAAGGGGCTTTTTTCAGAAAACTAAAAAATCTCGTGGACCGAGGGGGAGAATCTGTAAAAGCTAAAATCGTTGCAGGCTCCGACAATTTCAGACCTAAAATTGCTAGAGCCTGCAGCAGTTTCATCTTTTGCAGGCTCTTCTCTCTCCTCTGTGACAGCTGACATCTTTCAACAATTCCACTCCACCTGTTAGCGGTTTCAAGTAAGACCCCATTTTCGTAAATTTTTTCTAAAACAACCCATTTTGGTAATTAGTTATTTAAATTGCATTATTAAAAAAATTATCCCCCTTTCTATTGTCTAAAAAATTCTGTCAATTGGGCATCTGGTAAAGGGAGCTTAGGTTAGAGCCCCACATTTTAGGCCTATCGGCCCCATGGTTATGAAACAGACATTAAAATTGTACTAAATGAGAGCGATTTTTATAAAAGTAACATCCAAAATTGAAAGGTATTTTTAAAAGGGATAAAGGGGTTTTTTTAGCCTCGAACTTTTGAAAATAGAGTGGAAATACTTTCTAATTTTTTTTAACGGTTTATAATACTGAATTTCATAAAATAGTTTAAAAAATACTCTTATTTTGGATGAAAAGTCCAGCTGACAAATGAACTTAACGGCAGTTAATAGAAATGTGACACATCAGCACCTATGTTATGATTTCTCTCCTAGTCAGCATTAATAAAAAATTAAAAAGAAAATCTCTCTCCAGAAACAACTGACTCAATCAACCACAAGTCTCTAGACTCACCATCACCCGATTCCTTTTAGCCTCCAAGCTCCCCATAACCACCACTAGCATCTATTTATATCTATAGAAAAACGTCTTCAACGCCGCCTCCACCGCCTACAAGCCTTGAAGTAATTGAATCTTATCACAATCTGTTTTCTCACTGTATAATCTCATTGTTGCCTCATGTATCCTCGATCTGCCCTTTAGATCCACCTCTACGCCGAGAATCTCTGGTACCTTGTGTTTTAACTCTTTGCCAAATTTTTTTATTTATCTCTACTAACACTCTTGATCTAAAATAGAAAGCTTCAGTTTCATCCAATGATCGCATTAGTATATAGTTTTTGAGCTTCAAGAAATCATTTAGATCCATTAATAGATACAAATCCATTATCTCATATAAAAGTTTCCAGATTTTCTCAATCAAATAACAATCACTTGATGCCATTTTGAAATTCTTACTTTTAATTCTTTCAGCCACGTATTTGATCAGCTCTTTAACTACCTGAATCTATGATTGATAAAAAACATAAAATAAATAAAACAAAAATTGACAAAAAAAATCTGAAACAAGCCAAGATGCAGAGTTTAAACTCATGGGTTTGGTTCATGGCCATCTTCTTCTTTAATTTTGTCTCTATTCTCTATTTTTTTATCCTCTCAGTTCTTAATTTTATCACTTTTTTTACTAAAAAGAATAAGCTTTGCCATAAACAGGGGTGGCTAAGAAAGTTGGTTTCTGATCACCGGCCATTACAACCAAAATTTTCTCTTCATAAACCTTAGATTCTTTGTTAGCATCTTCTTTTTCATTTTTAGATTCAAGACCTCTCTGGTAACTGGTTTCTCCTCTATCTAAGTGACCGAAAATTTTCTAATAAGAGCAGGCTAAGATCAATAAAGCAAAAGCAAACCCCCAAATAGGTATGGGATAGGAGAGTGCCAGGGTGAGCGGGGTTGCATGGCTGCCGATGGTGGAACTGAAGCTAGCATGGTTATGGTGGCACTGAAGATTATTCTAATTGGTCTCATATTAAATTAAAAAGGAAAGGAAAGTGTGGAGAAAGATGGTGTTGTCCTTCGATTTCTTCCACATCAGATTTTTTTATTTATTTTTTTATTAATGTTGACTAGGAGAGAGATTTTCATGTGGGTACTAACGTGTCGCATTTCTATTAGTTGTCGTTAAATCCATTTGCCAACTGGACTTTCCGTCCGAAATAAGGGTATTTTTCAACTATTTCACTGGGAATGAATTCAAAGAATCGATTAACATTGACAGGCTAAAAAGGTTTCATGGCTAAAAAAAATCAAAATCAAGGGAATAATAGCCCATGGGTTGAGAAATGTAGCCTTGCTAAAATTGGATACCCTGCTAAGGCAAAAATCAAAAAATACTTAGGCAAAAATCAAGGATTAAGAGAAAATAGCCAATCAAGAAAACTCGCGAGGGCTGATTGATGATAGGAGTTGAATATAATAGAGATGTCACCATTCAAGATTAAATGAAAGTTGTGTTTTGTATTAAATATCATGTTGTGATTATCATTATTGCAAGCTGTAATCATGTAAGAATGCAAAAATAATTTAAGTTAAACACTTTAGTTAACATGAGAGTAGGCATATTATTCATTTACAAAAGAAACAAAAACATCAACTGCACAAACACAATAGTAAGACAAAAGCACTAACCATACAAACACACCAGTAGAAAATAAAAACATAAGTCCAAGCAACCAGCACTGCAGTACATATAGTACATATCATATTAAAAAAAGGAAAAATAACCAACTTCCCCTAACAAGACTGGTTAATTTGTACCTCCCCCAATGTGGCCTCTCCTGCTTAGGCATATTAACAAGAATGCTCTGGTGTCAGGTGCCTCCATGACCCATGAGCGATATTTAACATTGGTCTTGAAGTCATAGACATTCGCAGGAGGGATATTGGTCCTTACAGGCAAACCCCTTCAAATATAATAATAGCCCGTAACGAAGGTGTCAGTCAAGTTGCCTCCTTCAAAGTTTAGAAGCATACGTACGGTCTTCTGCCTCACACCAAACTGCCGAACGTAGTGCACAGTAATACAGAAAGTAGCCCTACCAAGGCCACAAAGAGGAATGCATACAAAGTTCCCATCGCGAGTTATATACTCTATACGAATCCAAAGGCACATGAAACTCACCAGCCATTCTGCTACTGAGCTTAACCATATGATGCCTTCTTCCATGGTATCAATCCAGTACCAGCGTATACGGGCATCAAAAAATCTCAAGGAATATACATCCACAACATGGAGAGGGGGCTCAGCCAGCATCCTAAATCTGAAAAAAAACATGTGAAAAAAAGAGAGAAGAAAAAATGAAAATGACAATAAATGCAAAATTTGCTGGAATGGTTTGGTGTCAACTTCAGGCAAAAATTAGGCATAGGGTTATATGAAAATCAGTAAAAAGATGCATTTCCCGCAAAGAAAAGCTAGTGTAAAAACCCACAAGGTGCACACTATCTTAAATAAATGACTATAGGTACCTAAAGCAGCAGGGGACTACCAGTAAATAAAGCAATGGGGTCAGCATTTACTACATCCAATTCGAGCAGGGCCTTTTCCAGGATCAGTAAAAATGAGGTCAGTCCTTCACGAATGCCGTTGACAATATCAAACAATCGATAATTCACCGGGATGCCAACTTCCCTAATAATGCACAGGTAATGGGCCAGACAATTGAAAAAAATGGCACCCACAATATAAGTCTCGTTATCATAAAAAATAGTACTAGTTGTCAAATAGGAGGTTAAGCACAACAGGTTTAGACAGTTCGGTAAGCACTCTGACGGCAAAAGGATAGATCCTAAGAGCGCCGACAGCCTCATGAGGATAATTCGAGACACAATTAGGCACACATGAAAGAGTGCTTGGAGAGAAAGGAACGCTTAAGTCAGTTGTAAATTCCTCATGAAGTGGGCATATTTCCACGTTATTAAAGTGGAAGCCGTAAAAGCGAGGCTCCTAGTAGCGTGTTGAGCCGATGAGCAGGTTCTCATCCAACCCAACCCTGCGAAAAAATCACAAATTGGAATAAAGGGACGGGATAGGATTATCCTAGGTGGAATAATCATCAAGCAATAGAGCAAGTCGTTTGAAAAATGGAGTCATTATTCACAAAGTGTAACTAGGACTAAGGCAATATGAGGCAGATAAGTAGAAAATGAAAAAGGCAAAGAGAATGTGAGAGGGGAATAAAAAGCAGCTAAAAATTCAGAGCATATTATTTATATATAGGTTTGCACAGCTGGTTGCATGCCTGTGCCCGTACAAATGCCCTAGCTACCACCTGGTGAAAATGAACAATAAAAAATGGCTTTGCATGCCATACACCTCATCCTACGTAATATCACACTCACATGCATTATTCGAGCACCATTATTTTGCAAAGATTACTTCAATTTTCAATTTTTAAGGCTAGCTCACCGTTCAATGTTACAATGTTTGTCATAAAAGTTCAAACAATTCAGGAAGTCTATTTTGCATGCGCATACGGGTATGCAAGCACCAAAAAAATAATAAAAAAAGGTAATAACAATTAATTGAGAGAAAATATACATAATAAAATAATAGTAACAAATTAAGTATATAATGATAGATAAAAATAGATGTTAAGTATGATAATAATAGAAAGTAGGTTGTTAGTATTACACTGGTCTAAAAATAAATTCTTGTAAATAAGTTGTAATTAAAATAACTTTATTTTTATTAGGCTAAAAAATTGTAAAAAATAAATTTTTAGAATTATTTTGAAAGGAATTGGGGTTATTTTGCATGAGTTTAGGTCAAAACCCATGTAAAAATGTTATTCATGTAGCATTTTGCATGCATGGTAAGGTTTCACATTCAAAACTTTTTTATTTTTTGCCTTGCACACCCTTACATGGCTTGTGCACAGCAATGCAAAGCCCATGCACTCTTACGCAAAGCATCGGGACATAAAAACATGACCGTTTTTCCTTCTTTTCTCTTTCTTTCTCTCTTCTCCTTCTTCTTTCCCGACTTCAATGTGGTGCACTCTGGTTTTTTGCTTATTTCTCATTTGATTGGCAACGTTTTGCGATTCCAATTTGGTAGGTCACTGAGTTTTTGTATTGTACACATTTTGACACCTTATTTGCGTATTTTTGCTAAGTTTTTGCTTCCTAACCAAAAGAGGTATGTTTAATGTCTTTTGACTTTTTTTTTATGATTCAAATGAGATTGTAATGTTATTAAAATAATGGTAGAAGTGCCTGTGGATGTGTGTGATGCAATGTGAGTGATGAATTTTTTTTGTTTTGGCTTTGAAAAAAAATTGGTGAATATGTTATGTAGGGATGGTTACTGCACTCTAATTTACTAAGTTTTATTTGTTTTTTTATTATGCACATTATAAAGATTAGTTGTTTGATTGAATTATGTAGTGAAAATTTGTATATGGGCAGCATGAGCACCTTACATAGAATTAAAAGATAATAAATAAGTTTGGTAAATAATGACTATGTATATATGTGTATTAGGTTGTTAGTTATGTATGTAAAATAATGGTGTAAAATATGCTTGAAAACAAAAGGAAAGACATAAAAAAAAAGAACAAAAAAAACTTTAATTAATTATTATGTATAAAAAAATTCTTTTTTTAATTGAAAAATAATAAAAATATAAAATAAATCATAATAGTAATAGTTTTTTTTTATGTATTATTCATGCAATAATATGTGAATAAAGTAGAATATTGATGGCAAAAAAAAAGAAGAAGAGCATGACTAGTAGGGGATAATGAAAAATTAGCTTTAGGATGAATTGAATTTTATTTACCAAAAAGAATGCATGTATTAGGGTCTTATGTTGATGGTAGAATTATGCAAATGTATACAAGTGATTAAGTTTTTCATGCATGTTTGTTCACATGTGAATAAAAATAATTGTAATAAAATAATGGTGATAGTACATACATGGTTATGATGACATGGCAATTCCTAATATCCCGACGTAGCATGTGTGTACATTGCTTTTGTGAACTATTGCATGATTGCTAGATGCTCGATGGCGGGATAGGATGAACCAAGTGTTGCTTAGTTGTTATAAGCTTCTTGTGGAAAAATTTTATGCAGTTTTGGGTTTAGATTTTTAAGCCATTATGCTGTCGAAATTTATGCACAAAACGTGTCAACGTCTAAGTAACTTTATTAGAGGAGGCACTGTAGTTAATTGCGTAATTTTATCTTTTGCAGGACATGGATCCTTACTTTTCCACATGGATAATGCCCGAGCAGGCCACTTGATATCGAACCATAGCAGAAGTTTGCATGTTAGCTAGTCGATTTTTGTCTAGGGGACTTTTAGGCCACTGGGATTCTTGAGGAGGTTGATGCCCTGATAGCTCAGGAAGGATGGACAACATTCTATGCAAGGGCGTACAGGACCTACCCCGAGATGACTAAGCAGTTTTGGCTACATTTCGCTATAGGGGGCAACAATAACCAGATAATGAAGAGGGTGTCATCACCTACCGTATCTAGGGCCACCCCAGATCCATGACACGTAGGCATTTTGTTGAGATTTTGGGGTTACCTATAGGGAAAGATGTGGTCAAGTCAGAGAGATCTGCTTCAGCCCATATGCGGGAGGCCATTGTATGGCCAGGTGTTCTATATGTGTAGAAGACAACAAAGTCCACCATATTGAGATCACAGCTACTTTTTTACCTCCACCAAGTTCTTTCTTGCTCATATATGGGGAGGACCATGTAGGCCTTTCCCACCTTCTAGCATGAGTTACCACCCAAACACTATGGCCACCCTAATGCGACATCATCTTCAGTACCACCTCCACCATAGTCAGAGGCACCTATGACTCTATGGGATTCCATATTGTAGGGTACTCAAAATATGATCGTATCCCAAATTGCTATGGTTGTAGATATACAGGTGATTCGCTAGGAGCAAGCTAGGCATTATAAGGCATACCTGAAGAGATTCAATGATATTGATGCCTGCCAGTGACAGTTAACGGCTGACATGGCCAAGATGGAGATAGGGGTCTAGAATGTTAATAAGAGTGTGCAAAAGGCTACAGAGAGGATCACGGCACTGAAAACCGCATTCCTTCCAGCCAACGAGACAGTCAAGGGGACTAGGGATGAGATTGAGAAGCTTGGTACTGATTTCAGAGCTTATGTGACAGGTATAAATGGGATAGTTGCAGGTCGCTTTACGACACAGACAACCAAGATAACTCGGATCCAAGAGGAGATGGACTTCTTGCAAGTTACCTTAACGAGTTCCTCCATCCCATTACTGTTCACCCCCAAAGACCCACACATCTAGGTCCATCCACCTCTCAGGCACCTTGCCCACCATTTTATAAATGTCGTTCCCATTCTCCGCCAAAGGTCCAACTGACTAAAGCCTGAATTGAGGCCTCATAATTTCAGAAAGATGATGTCACTTATATCTGCTTTTATCTCACACATAGTTTATATATTCATACATTTGGATATTTGTTTCGGGATGATGTTATTTATTTTCTTTTTTGGATTTTCTTGGGATTTGTTAGGGATTTCTTTTGAATTTGTCTTTGGATTTTTATTTACTTTTCAGGTTTGATACAGGTTACTTACTTATTCATTGCATTGTGTTATATAGTGATATTGCTTGTCTCTAATAGGTTAGTCACAATTTTGAAATGCTTCAATCGCAGGACAAATATAATTGACTAATAATAACCCATATATCATGATAATGAACATGCAATGGACATAACATAATTCACATATCATGTTGTAATAATGAATCATAAATGATTGTCTTATCTAGCCACAAAGGGGGCAACAAACTCCAACCAAACCTTTTCAACACTACAAATGCAGGACAAATATGATATAACTAGCTATATAGTATTGACCAATGCAGCCTCACGAGCGTTACCTATGATGGCACTCCTTCTGCTGTAGGGGGGAAGTGGTCTTGTGAGTTAACTCCAGATCCAAGCAACCCTAACACACATAAAATTTTTTGCAAAATCAAGGTATATCCACATAGTGGGATTGCCTTCAAATTAAGATATAGTCACAGAGTGGGACCGCCTTTAAATTAAGGTATAGCCACATAATGGGATCGTCTTAAAGGTATAGCCACAGAGTGGGATCGCCTTCAAGGTATAGCCATAGAGTGGGATCATCTTCAAATCAAGGTATAGCCACAGAGTGGGATCGCCTTTAAGGTATAACTATAGAGTGAAATCGTCTTTAGGTCAGGGTATAGCCATAGAAGCAAAATTTCCTTCAGACTAAAGAATGCACCACAAGCTGGCGTCAGTCACCAATCAAGCCTTCTTAAGAAGCAACAGGGAGATTGCCTCTTCAGGTAAGCGTCTCTCTCTCTTTCTCTCTTACTTTGAACTTTAGCTCGCCTAGGCTATCATGTGTACTAGCCTCCCCAAAGTTAGGGGCAACTATAGACACCGGGTCCTGAGGAGGCTTTTGTCAGGGTTATCTAATAAGAAAAATTGCTCTTTAAAAGATAATAGGTCAAGGACAGTGAGGTCCTTTCTGTGTTGCAACCCTTTTTCAAAAATATTTTAAAGTGCTTTTATGCTTGATTTGGATGCTCGAGGGAAGCAAAAGATCGAATAATGAGAAATATCCTCAATAAAGGGCTTCAAAGATAATTTAAGCAAGTTTTAAGCCTTACAAACCCGTGCATAAGGAGAATATCACCATTGTTTGGCCAAATTGCTAGCATTTTTCCATTTTTGGGTTTACACACCCATGTATAAGGCCTTGTATGGTTGTGCAGAATAAGAATCTTGCTTTTTCAAGTAAGTGGCCTGAAGCACTTGAGTTGTACGGTCATGCAACCGAAAAGTAAGTCAATTTTTCATATGCAAGTCGGTAACTGGGCTGACTTTTGGGATTGCACACTCGTGCATGTGGGTTTGCATGCCCGTGCAAGCCTCCTTATATAAGAAGTTGGTTAATCACTTTGAAAAAGGTTAGAAAAATTTATGTTGGAAGTATTGTTGTTGTCATAAAGGTTTTAAAAGCTTTCTAAGTTCAAAAGGTCATTTTTTGGCATTTAGTTCTTTACTTTTTCAAATCGATTTTTGACCGTTTCAAATCCAATGTCAAACAGTTTAATCGAGTAAGTACACTCAAGGTAATATAAAAAGCTTTCTTCTTCTCGACTTAGTTTCTTGACCGTATAAAATCTATACATTTGTCACTCTGAATGTTATAAATTTTATTCATCAATTTTATTTACTTCACATTCACTGTATATTCATTTATGTTTAGATCTAGGTTGTGAAACCCTCTTCAAGGGTATACTGCCGTGTGATAGAAATTAATAGGCTATTCTTGTAAAATCCTCTTTTACTATTTCAATTGTTTTTCACAAAAAATCTAGTTTAAAAATAGTGTTTTGCATGTAGTGATTCCTTTTTTCTTCATTTTTGATCTATCCTCAACAAGGACTTTATTAAAAAAAAGAAGAAACTAGCTTTAGCCAGGCCAATACGACCGTGTATCACCTAATGCCCACACGGGCGTCATGTGATGCATGGCCCAAAATATATTTTCTCATTTTTTTAAACAAAAAAGTTGACCGTATGTCGTCTAATGCGTGCCAGCACATTCCTGTCATACGTGCTGGATTCTTGTCTTTCTTTTGAATTCATTTTATTTTGCTTTTTTTGCATTCTCTTTTTACTCTTATTGTTATTGCTACCACTGCCACTATTGTTATTGTTATTACTATTATTGCGGGTAACCCTCTTATGAGTGCAGCTGGGCGAGCACTATAGGTCAATCTACAATCCTTTCTTTTTATTATAAAAAGGATTTTTTCGATTGCAAATGGAAAATATCACAAAAACATTTATAGTAAAGAAGTGGGATATTTTATTAACAAAATCGGACCAATGTCCACATTTTTGCTCAGGAAACTCACATGTAAAAATTAACTTTTAATAATATAAATGATTATTGTAAATAATTAAATAACACGAGATGTTTCTTAATAAAACTTAGACTGGCAAGTTCCTATCTTCAAACCCTTGCAATGAAATGTTTTTTCATAACCTACGTGCAAGGACTAAAGTCCTTACCAAAAAAGGTTACAATAAACTGCTCGATTTATGGATGTCTTTGTCGCTTTATTCTATGCCATGATTTACCGTTTTCTTACATGATTAGGTGCACCTTTAATTTCTATATTTGCTCTAATCTTGCATGTAAGAAAAGAGATAACACAATTAATCTGAAAAGCCATTATGTCACATTTATCAAAAGTAAAAATAAAAGCGGAGTTCCAAACCATCTCTGGGTTTTTGGCCTTATGAGGTCGAAATACCCTTTTTTCAATATTTATTGGGTGGTGATTCTTTACAATTAATTTTGTGGTGCCCAACAGATGCTTCTTGGCTATCGATTATTAGCGATGAGATAGGGACACATTGAGATGACGTCTCAAGTTTGGTCATTTTCCCTATTGTAAAGAGACCGATCAGTTTGGGTAGGGGAACCTCAACTTGGTTGGGCCCTAAAAATGGGACTGAACCACTAAAGGTCGGAGGTTTCCTCCCTCGAGCTCGATGATCCTTTGGTTCTAGGGGTGAGTCGGGTAATAGTAAAAAAGAGTGTGCATCACAGTACTGCTCGTTTTTGTAGGAATCTTTAACGATGCACATGCACTGCAAGAAATACTACAAAGCAATGCCTCTCAAGCACATAAACATCCAACATAATAGGATACTAAAAAAAGTGCAAAGCCAGACATA
The DNA here is from genome assembly GCA_037975025.1 of Excoecaria agallocha. NCBI lineage: Eukaryota > Viridiplantae > Streptophyta > Magnoliopsida > Malpighiales > Euphorbiaceae > Excoecaria > Excoecaria agallocha. Next base: position 60,393,044 of record CM075806.1, on the reverse strand, counting down.
AAGCAAGATGTCGAAAGAACCTGCTTAACGGGATATCACCAAAACTTAAAAAGCTAGCACAAACCCGAAATAGGGAACCTAACTCACGAAGCAAAGTGAGGAAAACAACAATCTCAAAGTAAGCTCATAAGTCTAAAATCTTAAAAAGACCATCCACAACGGAACATAATATTCTGATCAACCCTCTATCGATGGGTTCAAAACAAAGAAACAAATGATAAAACGTCGATAGCTAGAAAACCAACCTTCAAAATTGGAGTATTCGAAAGCAAATATCGACCAAAAATCTAAAATGGATGAGCTAAAAAAGACTATCCTACCAGGTACCGACCAAAACATCTTTTTAATTTACATTGCAAGCTCTCATAAGATGCAGCCATGTCATGAAAAGTCGCATCTGAAACCTCCCACATCTTGATTTACCGATCGAAGCATTAGAAGGGGGACAAATGATAATACTCAATATTTCTTAAATAAATAGGCCAATAAAAGGACAGGCCCAATAGGTTAAAGTGTCCGAACCACCAAAGGCCCAGTGCCACACACCCTCACGCACACTGCTAGAGGCACACCAAAAGTCCACATGAGCGGACAGTCCAATCGGCTAAGACGACCTTATCCAATCTGGAACTTTTAACACACGCTATCATCCCACCCATCGGTTGTCAAAAGTCACATTGCCGCCTACCTATTCTGACATTGAGATAGGCCTCTCAAGTGGATTTTTCACCTCTATAAATATCAGGTTCATTTCTAAAACACAGACATGAGAATTCTTACATATCCTACATAATTCTTTCTCTAAAAAGTCTAAAACTGACTTAATAATCGGAGTATTCAAGTCCAGTTTGACCGAACAAGTCTTTCTTTTGCAAGATTTCTATCACATCAAGCTTGGCCAATCTAACCTCTCAAGCAAATACAAACCCAAAGTGGTGTCTTCTCATTAGCCATACACGGCTCCCTCATTATAAAATACTCGAATTTATCAATTTATTTATAGAACTATTATTCATTCATGTACCATAATATAAGACTAAGAAGATAATGCCCTTTTTATCTAATGCAATTAATTATACAATACTAGGATGTAGAACATTCAATTATACACACATTGTATTTTTATTTTCTACTTATTATGGATTTTCTATTTAAATTTAATTAATACAACATCTGGACACAAAATATTCAATTATAGTTGCTCTTTTTTTATGTTATCAGATTGCCAATTGATAACTATGTATATCAATTTTTATATTTATAATTATATATATCAATTTGTAAATTTGTTGTAAGTTATAAAATGGAATGGCAATGAAATAAACTTATGTTTATAATTATATACATTAATATGCAACTTTGTTGCAATTTACAAAATTGTTTTTTATATAATATGAATTTAATTTAGAAAATTGAAATCATGTATAATTATGTTCAATTATATATTTATTTTAAAAATTTTAGATACTATGAAGTATGATTTAATTAAATCTTACTAAGAAGTAAATAGAGATGAGACAAATATTGATGATTAATGATGATTGTTCATTAACACGTTAAATGAATTTATTTGAATGCTTATTTTTGATGTTATATAAACTTATTTAGATATTTGCTACTTATATTTGCATAATTTATTTAATTTTTATATTTGCAAGTTTTGTTGGACTTAAAATTAATATTTTTATATTAATATTTGCCTAACAATTTTTAATGCATTTTTATATACTATATTTTAAATTATATTTGCAAAAAAAGGCAAATGGGAGAATAATATTCTCTCTTTCTGTATTCGAAGGTACAAGTATTTATATAAAAAATGAAAGAGTTAGAGTTTTAGTTATCTAAGAAAACCTAGTTATTTATCTAAGGAAATCTAGTTTTCTATTTAGAGTCTGTAACACTCCCCCTCAAGCTGGAGCATAAATATTAACCATGCCCAACTTGTTACACAAATATTCAACTCGAGACCTATTTAAAGCATTTATGAACAAATCACCCAACTATTCTCATGTCTTCACATGTCCCATTGAGATTATATTATCTTGAATCTTTTCATGAATAAAGTGACAATCAACTTCAAAATGTTTGGTCCGTTCATGATACACTAGATTGAATGCAATATGAAGAGCAGCTTGATTATCACAATAAAGTTTTACTGGAGACGAGGAATCTATACCACAGCAAGCAAATGATGAATCCACATGATTTCACATATGGACTATGATCTAGCTCTGTATTCAAACTTTGCACTAGATCTGGATACCATAGTTTGCTTCTTGCTCTTTCAGGACACTAAATTTCCTCCAATAAAAACACAATAACCTATAGTTGACCTTCTATCAATTTTAAAACCTGCCCAATCAGCATTTGTAAAGCACTCAATGTTAGTATACCCATGATCACTGTACAGTATACCTAGTTCAGAAGCAACTTTCAAATAACATAAGATCTGCTCTAAAGCTTCCCTATGCTTGACCATAGGAGCAGCCATAAATTGACTAACAACACTCACTGCAAATTCTATATCTAGATAAGTTACTATGAGATAATTTAGTTTTCTAACTAACCTCCGGTATCTCTCTGGAACATCAAAAGGATCACCATCATCCTTTGTAAGTTATACATTGGGAACCATATGAGTATTGCATGGCTTATGTAAGGACCACACTAGTCTATCCGGATTACTGTTACTTATCTTAATATTTTAATAAACAATACATATAATACTAGCGATATATTTTATGTCACATAATTAGTTACTCTTCAACTATATAATTCATACATTAGAACAAGTTACATAAACATATACTTTGTTACATCGTAAATATATTTTGAGTTTATAATTACAAAACATGTTCATTACATATTTTTCATAAGATTTACATAACTTAAAGAGAAAAGCAGTACAATTAGACATCCTAACTCCTCTTCCTAGTTGGTGTTGGCCTTGTCCCTGAAGCTACAACATATCTTGAACCTACACGGATAAACACCCATGCTAAGCTATAAAGTTTAGTGGGAAATAATATATATATGAACAATCACTCACAGTAATTATTCTCAAGCATACAATGAACAATAATAATGTCAAGATATTTTAATCAACATGTAAGAGTTACAATATAAACCACATATCATACTTAATTTATAACAATCATAAATAATGAATATTCAAGTCTCTATCATCATTACACATATATTCATATACTGTTCATTTTATACTGTAAATTGCCTGCTAAAGTCCTGTGAGTGTGGATAACGGGTGATACTGTACTGTAGTACCCGAAGGTACGAAACTATACTGTACTATTTGACCGGTCAAGCGGACCCAAACGGGGTCGCATCATAGGGACCTACGTGAGGTCGAATCATAGGGACCTGTATAAGGTTGAATCATAGGGACCTGTATAAGATCGAATCATAGGGACCTGTATAAGGTCGAATCTGTAGTAGCTGCGACTGTAACCCTATAGGCATGCCTATTTATCCACAACCAAGTTCTATGTGCAGGCAAATAATCATATCACATAAGTCATCAATTCATATTAATGCATTCCACTATAAATTAGAATAATTCAAAGTAATACAATATACTATGATTCTCAGCTATCACAATATATATTTATACAATAATCATTACCGTATAGTTGTACTGTTTCATAAATTCATATTCAAGAAAACACATACAAGTATCATATACTATAACATAAACATTGCCTTTGCATTTCTTGTACAATTAGCATAATGAATGTTGTACATTATCATACATCAATTTCTATAACTTTATTCCTATTTTACTTATACATTTCATATGCTTATTGTTGTACATTACCGTATATTTTATGTTTAAGGTAATATATAAGATTTAGGAATAAAGTAGTTAATCTTAATCCTTATAATATATCTTATAATTTCAATTTTTGAACTTTGAAGGAGGGTCACGATTACTACCAATTCATGGTACCCATGACATAATTACAATTTCGAGTCTGGACTATGTCAGGCTACCTCACGGTCATTATCGAATGAGTAATAACCGTATTCTATACTTTTTAAAGGGGTCACGGTTACTATGAAATGCCTAGTAATCATGAGATAGGGTGTATTTTGATTCTGGATTGCCTCACGGTTACTATGAAAATAATAGTAACCGTGATGCCTTAAATCGCCTAAAGACAGAATTTCTGTTTTAACTTTTATGCCATTTTTTACCAGTAAAACATCATTTTTAGGAAAAACATTCTTCTACAAAGTTGTAGATATATATGTCTAGTTTCTAAAAAATCAAAAATAAACCCAATCAGAGATATAAATCTCAAGTTATTCCCTAAAAACTACAGACTATTCCCAAAGACAGAGGCAGCAATCAAGACCCGGATTCAAACCTATTTTTCTCTGTCATCCAAATTGATTCAGGGGTCGTGTTCTTCATATGAATTGAAGATATGTGAGTCTAGTTTCATATGAAACTGGAATTTCTCAATTCCAATTACGGGAACTCAAGATTTCAAAATTTTTGTGTTGACTGGTCATATGAACTCTAAAACAGTTTTTCCCCTATCTTCAACAAAACCTCCTATTTTAGTTTCCAATCAAGTATAACCTCTATTTTTCATAATATTCACTTACTTTAACATCACATATTACTATTTATGCATCATTTACACATCAAACACACACATAAGAAAGGAGAAGTTCCCATACCTCTTAAAGACTCTGCCAAACTCTCTCTTCATATCTTCTTGCTATCTTTCCTTTCTTCCTCTCTTGATCTTCACCCTAGGCTGCTGTAAAACTCTTCTCTTTACCATCTATATCTTTTCCTTCTTTGAAGTATCATAAAATGAAGAATATGAGAAGAACACAAAAGATGAAAAGAAAGAAGATAAAAGAGACAATTTTTTTGTGTCTTTTGGCCAAGTATGCCTGGCCACCCAAGCAAAAGAAGACCAAAATTTGCTTCTTTCTCTCATAGCCATCCATTTGTTTAAATATCATTAGTTGGTTATAAAAATCTTTGCAAAGTTTCACTTTAGTCCCTTTTTGTATTTTTGTTTCTTACTTTTGTCTCTCATCTTCCTTTATTTCTAATTTTACCACAATTCTTTTACTTTGTCTTTTCAATCAAGTCCCTAATTTTTAAATTTTCCTTAATTAGTCACATAATTAATTTCTGTCTCAAGCAAAATGACCATCTATCTCTCTTAAGGTACCATTAGGGGTATTACAATTCTCTCTCCCTTAAAGAATTTCGTCCTCGAAATTCATACCTGTACATCAGAGACAGTATCCGATCCTCATATAACACTACTTCTGCTATACTTCTGTCTATACTCATATATCTATCTCACTTATCTTACGTTCTATACTGTCTCTACTGGCTCTACCAGTTCTCTGCTTATTTTATATACATTTCTATACTGTATCACACTTGAATTCAATCTATCTCTTCTCTATCTTTTTATACCTATAACACTTTCTTGATTTTGTCTTTGTTTTGATTTGCTTTTATTGTAACTCTATCTCCAAACGAAGATAATCTAATCAGACGATCATATCATTACTATGCTCAACGTATATCTTGTCAAGTTCCTTTTACAGTCAGGGCCAAGTGCATGTCATATGATGCTGTGCTATGAGTGAGTGATGCTTAATGTATGCAATGAAGTGAAAATATGCAATGTACATGTTTGCCTCATTCCCACTATGGAATATTTTATTAAATGCCCATGACTGTTCAAGAAACATTGACAGGTTTACAGAGCATAGCAATTAACCTCAAATTTTTCCACAATAACTCCACATATATTTGCATATAATGTTATATCTTAGCTTAATAATCTATTCTATAGACATAATCCTTGATATATATGTACTTAACCTTTATACTCTTTTCATGTACCATAAAAAAAATACTTTCTATACCTATCATTTACTTTCCAATTCAAACCTAGAATCTCATTTCTATACCTTCATATACATATACATATTCCATTATCCAAAATCTATCAATATTCGACTTGCATATTCACTATAATTTAATAAATACTTATCATCATCATATTCACTGCTAACTTAATTCATCCTTATCATAGAACTTCTTAATAAACTTGTAAACTTATAATATTCCATTCATGATTTAGCAGTGTTCTAATATTAAATGGATGAGTACACATGAGGAAAAATGAACATATAACTGTACACTGTAAGAAGAATAAGGTCATGAATGACCAACAAAGAAAGGCTATAAATCATATACGATTGGGCAAAACAGGAAATTGAGGGCTATACACACACACACACACACACACACACATACACATATATATATATTCAATCGGCCATGAGGGACTGAGAATCATGTGTCCGATCGGGCAAAGAAGAACTTGAACTCCTATATCCAATCGGTTAAAGAGGAACTAAAACAATACCATATACCCTATCAGATCAGAAAAACAATATTGAAATTCAAAACCGATCGGTAAAGAAATGTTGAAAAATCATACCCGATCGAGAAAACGAGAAAGGCTAGATGAAACATAAACGATCGTGCAAAGAAAACAAAGGCCATGCACGGTCGGATAAAGAAAAGAGAAGAACAAATATACCATGAACGGTTGTACAAGGGGAAAGAAGAAGGCTATAAGTGGTCATCCTTTAAGACTCGGTACTCACCTAACTAATAAATTCAGATATCTCTATTAAGCCCTTTATCACTATTGTTGAAATTTCATCTTGAGATACTATAAAAGGATTTGATTCACTTAGACTCGAATTGCTAGGCTCATTTAACATATAAATATTATATAATTTTCTTGGTACGTTCTATACATTGAAACTTGTGTAACAATTTCTATGATTAGAAACAATCATGAGTAGTATCAATGATACAGGTTAATTATACTTTCATGTTTACACTATACCTATACTTTAAAAATATAATATTTTCATTCAGTAATGTAATCCTACATTCAATTTAGCATCCACAAATTTTTATTTTTCATATATTGATCTATATACATATATATATAATACATGTATTAGTAAAATCCAGTTAAACATGATATTCCATAAACATATGTATTACTATACTGAAATAGACTGTAACTTAGCCTGCTTAAGTTCTAAAGGTGAATAAAGGGATCGATGGATAATCAAGGGTATTAAAACGATGGATATTTGAAAATATCAAAATTATGGACCTAAGCAGGGACAACTGTACGGTGGACCTGTCAAGAACCTAAACGGGATTGTGTATGATCCAATAGGATCAACTATACTTTAGACCTAAAAAGGTCAACGGTGGCAGTTGCAATATCCCTATAGGCACTTGTTTGTCTACATTCTAAACTCTACGCAGGCAGTTAAATTCCTTTACTTTATTTAACAATACTTTGCTTTATTCTATTTAATCGAATACATATATGTACATGTATAGCCATGTACCAAGTAATCATAATCATAACATAACATGCATTAGCATGCTTACTACTCTCACTATTTTGCTTGAACAATTCTTTATCATTTTATGAAAGCATACCTTTCCCCAATTTATCAACATCTTTAACCAAGAGCATTCTTATTGATCATCAATATATGCCTAAATATTTACCATATAATAATAATAATAATAATAATAATAATAATAATAATAATAATAATATCCATTTTTTCATGAACGTATATGCATATAGGTATATACATGTGACTTGAGCACAACATCACATATTCACTCAAGTATACACCAATTATAAACACAATAACATCTTCATATCCCTTAATAGTTAAGCATATCAATACATAATCATATAAAAATGATACTTAAACTTATATGATCAATATATTATAACCAATAAGATTATTTTCACTCTCAAATAATAACTCATTGGGGTCATCACATAACATTCATATTATAATTATTTAAAGGTTATACATAAGTTATATTCATTAAGGTAAAATTCTCTACTTTAGAATATTTATATCTGACAAGGTAAGGCTTCAAAATTGATTAAATGTATTTATATTTTAGCGGTTTCGAGGATCATTCAAAACCAAAACACTTTGAGTTAACCAGCTAAACACATTATAGTATATTGTTCAAATTGTAAGTTTAAATTTTATTATTTGCATCTATACTATAGTTGTTTATTTAAATATGGTGACCTGATAGTATCAATACTCACTACATTAATGTTATTATAATTATCATGTACATTTAAATCAGTTATACACCTTATAAAACTTTACACTTTTTCCTTTATGTGAAATAACTACACGGTAAGGTATTTACTATTAATAGCTTGCCGTTACACTAATAAATGATTTGTTGTTTATAAAATAAACAATTTGCTATAATATTAACCTTTTAGTTATTTTATTTATAATCTATTAGATCATACTAACTAAGCTTAAACACTGTTTAAAGGCTCTTTTATAATTTAACAGCTTACTTCGACTACACAATTATCTCTTACCATTGACTAATTTGAACTTAAATAATCATATGCTAAACATTTAGTCCTTAACTAATTAAAGAATAGTTCATTTGCTAAATTATTGTGACTGAAACCTATCATCACATATTCTCATTTAAAATTATCATGTTAACTACATAAGATCAAATTCATATAATTACATAAGCTTATTCCAATACACAAACTAATCTTATTTGAGATCAATTCCCATTTTAATATCCTCATACCTTAGTCCTATACTTCTCTACGAATATATCGTGACCAAATAATATAAACATACATATGTAAATACAATATTACAAGCAAGCATCCAAAGTTAAACTTGCGCCTGTTCACAACATATGTTCTAAACCACTACTATCAATCAATGCTCACGTTGTTTGTTCACGTACTTACTATTTAAACATGTTCATTTAACTTATATTAAATTTCACAATAGGGTACCTATATACCTTAATACATCTTTAAACTATACCGAACCAAGTGAGGGATAAGCTATAACAAGCCAACACCAGACAATAATCTTCTATAACTGCTTATTTCTATACTCTTATTGGTCAGAACCGCCTAAATCAAGGCGCTCTGATACCAAAAAAGTGAGGACCACACTAGTCTATCCGGATTACTGTTACTTATCTTAATATTTTAATAAACAATACATATAATACTAGCGATATATTTTATGTCACATAATTAGTTACTCTTCAACTATATAATTCATACATTAAAACAAGTTACATAAACATATACTTTGTTACATCGTAAATATATTTTGAGTTTATAATTACAAAACATGTTCATTACATATTTTTCATAAGATTTACATAACTTAAAGAGAAAAGCAGTACAATTAGACATCCTAACTCCTCTTCTTAGTTGGTGTTGGCCTTGTCCCTGAAGCGACAACATATCTTGAACCTACACGGATAAACACTCGTGCTAAGCTATAAAGCTTAGTGGGGAACAATACATATATGAACAATCACTCACAGTGATTGTTCTCAAGCATACAATGAACAATAATAATGTCAAGATATTTTAATCAATATGTAAGAGTTACAATATAAACCACATATCATACTTAATTTATAACAATCATAAATAATGAATATTCAAGTCTCTATCATCATTACACATATATTCATATATTGTTCATTTTATACTATAAATTGCCTACTAAAGTCCTGTGAGTGTGGATAACGGGTGATACTGTACTGTTGTACCCGAAGGTACAAAACTATACTGTACTGTTTGACCAGTCAAGCGGACCCAAACGGGGTCGCATCATAGGGACCTACGTGAGGTCGAATCATAGGGACCTGTATAAGGTCGAATCATAGGGACCTGTATAAGGTCAAATTTTTAGCAGCTGCGACTGTAACCCTATAGGCATGCCTATTTATCCACAACCAAGTTCTATGTGCAGGCAAATAATCATATCACATAAGTCATCAATTCATATTAATGCATTCCACTATAAAGTAGAATAATTCAAAGTAATACAATATACTATGATTCTCAGCTATCACAATATATATTTATAAAACAATCATTACCGTATAGTTGTACTGTTTCATAAATTCATATTCAAGAAAACACATACAAGTATCATATATTATAACATAAACATTGCCTTTGCATTTCTTATACAATTAGCATAATGAATGTTGTACATTTCATACATCAATTTCTATAACTTTATTCCTATTTTACTTATACATTTCATATGCTTATTGTTGTACATTACCGTATATTTTATGTTTAAGGTAATCTATAAGATTTAGGAATAAAGTAGTTAATCTTAAGCCTTATAATATATCTTATAATTTCAAGTTTTGAACTTTGAAGGAGGGTCATGGTTACTACCAATTCATGGTAACCATGACATAATTGCAATTTTGAGTCTGGACTATGCCAGGCTACCTCACGGTCATTACCGGATGAGTAATAACCGTGCTCTATACTTTTTAAAGGGGTCACGGTTACTATGAACTGCTTAGTAACCGTGAGATAGGGTGTATTTTGATTCTGGACTGCCTCACGGTTACTATGAAAATAATTGTAACCGTGATGCCTTAAATCGCCCAAAGACAGAATTTCTTTTTTAACTTCTATGCCATTTTTGACCAGTAAAACATCATTTTTAGGGAAAACATTCTTCTACAAAGTTGTAGATCTATATGTCTAGTTTCCAAAAAAAATTAAAAATAACCCAATCAGAGCTATAAATCTCAAGTTATTCTTTAAAAACCGCAGACTGTTCCCAAAGACAGAGGCAGCAATCAAGACCCGGATTCAAACCTATTTTTCTCTATCATCCAAAAATGATTCAGGGGTCGTGTTCTTCATATGAATTGAAGATCTGTGAGTCTAGTTTCATATGAAACTAGAATTTCTCAATTCCAATTACGGGAACTCAAGATTTAAAAATTTTTATACTGACTGGTCATATGAACTCTAAAATAATTTTTCCCCTATCTTCAATAAAACCTCCTATTTCAGTTTTCAATCAAGTCTAACCTCTATTTTTCATTTATGTATCATTTACACATCAAACACACACATAAGAAAGGATAAGTTCCCATACCTCTTAAAGACTCCACCAAACTCTCTCTTCCTATCTTCTTGCTATCTTTCCTTTCTTCCTCTCTTGATCTTCACCCTAGGTTGTTGTAACACTCTTCTCTTTACCATTTATAACTTTTCCTTCTTTGAAGCATCATAAAATGAAGAAGAAGAGAAGAACACAAAAGATGAAAAGAAAGAAAATAAAAGAGACAATTTTTTTTGTGTCTTTTGGCCAATTATGCCCGGCCACCCAAGCAAAAGAAGACCAAAATTTGCTTCTTTCTCTCATAGCCATCCATTTTTTTAAATATCATTGGTTGGTTATAAAAATCTTTGCAAAGTTTCACTTTAGTCCCTTTTTGTATTTTCGTTTCTTACTTTTGTCTCTCATCTTCCTTTATTTCTAATTTTACCATAATTATTTTACTTTGTCTTTTCAATAAAGTCCCTAATTTTTAAATTTTCCTTAATTAGTCACATAATTAACTTCTGTCTCAAGCAAAATGACCATCTATCTCTCTTAGGGTACCATTAGAGGTATTATAGCTTAGCTCCTAATTTTCTAGTTTTTTCAAGCAAGTCAAGAACTTATTTTCTTTGGGATATAAGAACTCCCTTCTTACCCTTTGACCTTCCACTCCCAATAAATATTTCAACTGGCCTAAATCTTTAGTGTGAAATCTACTATGCATGAAAGACTTAAGTGAAGAGATACCTGCAAAATCACTACCTATAATCACAATATCATCAACATAAACTATAAGAAGAATAGCGCCAGCTTTTGATTGTCTGTAGAAGACTAAGTGATCACATTGACTCTTCTTTAGCCCAAACTCTTGGATAACCTCATTGAATTTTTCAAACCAAGCACGAGGACTTTGCTTCAATCCATACAAGGATATCTTCAGATGACAAACTTTTTCATACTCCCTCTGAACAATAAAACAAGGTAATTTCTCCATATAGACTTCTTCCTGAAGGAAGTCATTTTTTATGTCTAACTAATGTAAGGGCCAATGTTAGGAGGCTGCCAAAGATATGAATAAACAAATATAACTCAATTTGGCTACCGGAGAGAAAGTATCAGAATAATCTACTCCATAAGTCTAGGCATATCCCTTAGCAATAAGTCGAGCTTTAAGTCAAGCCACAGAACCCTCTAGATTAACTTTGATTGTAAAGACCCATTTGCAACTTACAACCTTTTTCCCTTCGGGTAAATTCACTAACTGTCAAGTATTATTTATATCGAAGGCATTTATCTCCGCTATTATTACATCACACTAACTAGGAAGAGATAAAGCTTATTTAACAGTTCAAGGAATAGAAATCGAGTTAAGAAAAGAAATAAAAGAACACGTAGATGGAGATAAATGATCATAAGAGATAAATTTACCAATAGGATAGGACCACTGGCATTTGCCTTTTCGTAGGGCAATGAGAAGATCAAGATCATCTACAGGATCACATGATGAATTTGATTCAGGCATTGTATTGCAAGTTCCATGTCTCTTAGAATAAACTTGTATTATAGGTGGCTTTGCTGGAGTAGATGGAGCTGAATCACCTATAATAGTAGGAATAGGATCACTTGGAGTAGAAATACTCGAATCACTTGGAGTAACAAGAATGGGAACCACTGCTGACCTTGTAATAACATTATAGCCCAACCAATGGTTGTCCTCCCCCTGACTTGTAGAATTAAAAGATGGGTAGAATGGTTTATGCTCCTAGAAAATAACATCAATGGACACAAGATACCTGTTAAGTACTGGACAATAGCATCTGCACCCCTTTTGCAGATGAGAATACCCTAAGAAGACACACTTTAGTGACTTTGGATCCAATTTAGTAATTTAAGACTGAACATGACGAACAAAACAAGTGCTCCCACACTACAAGAAAATTAGCAAATAGCAACGAAAAAAGCAACCGAATTTGTTGAATTTTCGTTGCTAATAAAAATTAGCAATGGAACATTCGGTTGTAAATTTGACGGTTGGTATTTTTAGCAACGGATTTTAATTTTCGTTGCTAAATCCAACCCATGTATGTTTCGGTGAATTGGCCAACATTACCAATGGATTTGCTTTTTTGTTGCTAAATTTAGCAACGGAATAGAAATTTCATTGCTATATTTAGCAACTGAATATAAGTTCTGTTGCTATTTATAGCAACTGAAATCAATTTTCGTTGCTAAATTCAACTAGTATTATAAAAAAATTACGACGAAATTTCGTCGCTAGTCCGTTACTAAATTATTATATATTCTCCACTAGGCATTACTCAAAAACCATTCAAGGGGGTTCGCATGACAATGGTATTTAAATTCAATCACATTATAATAATGTGATAATAATCTGACTAAGGAGCACAAAACCGTCATAGATAGATATTTATATAAGCAACATCATGGAAAGGGTTGCCAACTCCAAAGGATCTAACGGAACTTTCTAAGATGACACAAGGCATATGATAGCAATTCATAACAACTTCAATAAGATGTGCATTAGTACCAAGCAGGAAAACAAGAACAAGGAGACACATTGTATTGTATAGGACATGTCAAGGAACATAAGTAAAAATTTAACCCATCCCTAAAGCTCCAATAGAGAGCATGTTTGAAAACAATTAAGTCCTTATTTTCAAATATCCATATATACAGCAATTGCTCATATTTAAATTAACAAAATTAGTGTTAGTACATTCTTAATCCATAAAAGACAATTGAATCTTCCTTGCTCTCAAATATTAAATAAGAGTGTCCAGAGCACCATCAACAAAATCGCACCAGCAAAAATTACATATTTACGGCACTTATACTAACCTTTTCAGTGCCTTTGCTTCAACTTTTGTCCTCTTCAGTGCCTTTGCTTAAACTAATAGTTTATCCATGCTCTGGAAGGTCCCAAAAGGATAAAAGAAAAAAATGGAATCCCTTAGTAATGGAAAGCGAGAAATCAGATTTCAATTGTGAAGTAGGTAGTAGCTTCAGTTCTTCAAGAATAACTAAAAGTAAATACCTTAACCTGAAAAGGATGCATCATGTTCAAGCATGTTATATTCCGAGTAACAAAAACAAAACATAAAATTTTCTTGTTCAAAAAGAGGAATAGTGAACTGAGAAGAAAATAAAAATTTGGATACTTTGAATTACTATCTTCATTAATTTCTTAAGAAATTATAGATAGTGACAAAATCCATTTTTCTAATAAGATTTTATTATATTCTAGGTACCTAAATAGTTGTGCCACAAATAAGAAATAGATAAAAGAATTTTTTACATTGGCCATTTTCTTTTCATTTCTTTTCTTTTGTATTTGATCCCAGAAAAAAAAGGTGGAAAAGAAAAAAGAAAAAAAAGCACTCATAATATATCAGAAAGGGAAAAATTTCAAGGTAAGGATATAATCACAAATTATCAAATAAATATTTGAGTTTAATGGCCAGTGACTATGCTCTAAATATCTTATTTCCAATCCCATGCCTGAAGAAATACATAAACCTTGGGAAAAATAACAACATTAACTTCAATAATTGGAGGTGAAATAAAAGCAAGCTTTGTTTACCGAAAGGATACTGCATATAGCTTTTGCATGCCATATCCGCATTGATCTGCATATTCATCATAGAATCTAATCAGCCTTCCCACTAAATTATCACTCCTTGCAGATTGCAAATGAAAAAGCAAAGAAAAATAAATCCCTTTCCCCTAATCTTCTACAAAAATATGAAATAAATATAAAATAAGATAAAAAATATCCTACCAAAAACTTTTTGAATTACAGCTCTTTTAAGCTGAAAGCCTTCTCCTAACATTCTAAAGAGAAAATATTCAATATCTTCTCTGCTTTGTGATAAGCAAAAGTTATCACTTTAGGTTTAAAGTTCAAGGGAGATGCTTTGTGATAAACAATGGCGATGTAGAACTGCTTTCCTGCTTGTCGTAAAGGATTTCAGCAACCAAATCTGCATTTGTCTCTGCTTTATGATAAGCAAAAGTTATCACTTCAGGTTTAAAGTTCAAGGGATATGCTTCCATCTAACTGTATTTCAAGAAAAGGTTAAAAAAAAGTTAGATAAGAAATACAACATTCTTTGTTATCATAATTTGACTACTAGCGATGAGAAATATGAAAAAAATCCTAAAGTGGCTTACATGAGATGCAACCCACACTGGATTTGGGTTATTAGTACACACAAAGAGACATTTTCTTCTGTAAAATCATGAATTCTTCTAATGAAAGTAAAAGGTAGAGAAAGAAAGGAAGAACAAATTTTTCTTTATTTCTCCTACAATTATCTTTCAACATAAACACTCAAAGTAATTTGCCTCTTATAACAATTCAATATAACAGAAGAGCCAAAAACGAGTGAAAAGAAAAGAAACCCAGCAAGTGAAACATTTTAATCTAAATAAGAAAAAAAATGCAGCATCTTAAACGAATATGCTATGAAGGCAAAATCAGATCCTCCTGCATTTTTGCAAATATCTTTCAACTATGTGACTTAAGATCTAAGTAGAACTCATTGTTTCACAGGAAAAACCATCATCGAGCTCTCACAACCACTTTTATCATTAGAAAAAGAAAAAAGCAACCATTTTTTCATTAAGATTGCAAATTTCACAAAATGTAATCGAAGTCCTACCAAATTCAAAGGAAATAAGAAAAGCCCAACCAATAAAATCAGAATCAAAATGTCAAAAGCCAAACTGATCATAAAAATTCTCACAATTGCAGCAGTTAAGCTCCAATTCCCTCTTAAAAAAACCGATCAATAATAAAGAAATTTCAAAAAATAAAATAAAACTCATTGACAAAACAACAAGAACCCATAATCAGAATTAAAGAGAGTTACCAGTTTGCAGTGAAGTTGCAGAGAAAAATTAGAGGCGGATATTTATTGTAGGAGGTGTTTGAGTAATTATATATAGATAAACAAAGAAATGACAAGTATATGAGCAGTATCAATACGATATTTTTTTTGTGGGTATTTAAAAGGAAAAGACAAAAAAAAATAAAACTTTTTGGTGATATAAACCAAAGAGAAACCCAATGCCAGACTACTATTAACAACACCAACATAACCAAGTTATAGGTGAATCACTTTTCCAAGTAATAGATTACGAGCATCAGTACCTCTGTCTATAATATCCAACTGAAATAAAAAAAAGGACCGTCAAACATCCCAAGAAAAATTTCCAAGAGCTTGAAAATATCATACCACTTAAAAAAAGAGTTAATCAAGTTGCAGAGTCACCTTCGTAATCACTCCAATAGTTATATAACCTATAAAAGGAAGATTAACATGTGAGAGTCGAAATAAAATGAATATACAATAAGCACTAGGAATGAGAAAAATACCATCAGGATCAGTATTTCCAGCAATCTAAAGAGCATCTGAGTTTGCTAAATCTGAATTTGCTGGTGTAACTGCTAGAATCAGACAGCTTGGTTTATTGATATATGACAATATCATAGTTCGAATCCGTGCTTTAATATCAGAGGGCTGATCACCCACAGGAACCTTTGTGATACCAGGTAGGTCAATAAGAGTTATATCAAGAACATTTGGTGAAAAAATCTTCAGACGAATCTGCTTGTCTGATACACCTTTGTTTCCCCCAGCTTCCTTAGCTGTCTCAGCCTATAGCCAATTCAAAATGGTAGAGAACTTAAAGGGACTAATCATCAATAGTCAAGAGTCGGTCTAGTGCCATTAACCTCATATAAGTGAGAGATATATAATGAACTATATAAGATATTGGAGTATGAGGTGAATAATGTACCAAATGCAGAAAATACGGCATGTACCAGTGCAGTGCATTCGCACACTGTTGATTTCCCAACCAAGAGTGAAAAACAAAGCCACATATCTCTAGTTATGAGAAGTATTTCAAAGGTATAAACGTAGGCCCTTGTATTAGCTTAATGAACCGCAGCTACCCACATAACACCCTAGTTACACTATAAGTGCAAACTGCTGACACATGCATGGATGTCTGCACAGCCATGCAATAGTTCAAATATAAGTTGTTTACTGTGTGGTCTCTTTCTACCATTTACCAAACTTCAGTACAATTCAATATTCTGTTGCTAGAGTTATACTCCTACCCAAAACTCAAATTCTTAATTAAACTTAAAAAACAAGAATCACTTGTTGAATAAAAAGATCACTAAAGTTCTGAATACACTGAAGGAGCTCAAGTAAGTAACATAATAAGCAAAGGATATCATTTTGTTGGATGGATCTTGTTATGAAAAAGGTAGTCAGAAAAAGCCCAGGACAAAAATTTTACAGTGATTAATATTGTTTGTCACACTGTGCATATAATTTTTATACCTGAATATGCCAAGGTTTAGAGTTACTAAACATAAATCTGAAGTCCTCAAATGTAATGGCATTAAGAACCGGATCTCCACTAGCTGATACAAGCATAGAAAAATCTGCTCAGAAGATTTTATCATTTAAGGGATTAAAATTCCTTCAAAAAGCTTCAAAGTCCTATCACAAACCTCTATAGCTTGTTTGTTTAATTGACCTCACGAATAGTTTGTACTCAATTGCACCTACCATAAGAAAGCAGAGGCATTGGAAATTAAATATTTGAAGGAAAAATCTTGAAGTGGATGCAATGAGAATTTGCTAATAACATTAGGTTATTGAATATAACAAATATATTCGCAAATAATCCAAAAAGAGGAGAACGTGCACTCAACAAGCCCAAACTTGGGTAGATTGCATCGTGAAGCATTCTAATATTTACAATTACAAACTTAATACAAAAATGAAGACCAAACTACACATTCAACATAAAGATATTCATAGAGAAACATAAAACTAGTTTCCATAGATAAATTCCCTCAGTATGAAGGAGGTAAAAGCTAGAAACGTAATGTCAACAAAAATTCAATTTCAAAAATCTTAAATAAAAGAAGATGAGAATGGATAGACTAAAAGCCTAGAAAAGAATATTATATATGATTAGAAATTTGAATTCAAATCAAAATTTTGTATATAGATCAGAGTACTTGCACAGTAAATTCGAGTCAAAATTATAATCTTTTTATTGAGGGTTTAAGAATCTTTGAATTCGAATCAAAATTCTGACTAGACACGAAGGTAGAAAAATCAAGAAAACAAATTAAAGGAAGGAAGAAAATTCTTACCATAGACTAGCTGCAAAGAAGGAACTTATTGGCACTACGCACGTTGCATATCTAGAGCACAAGAAAAGGGTTTCCAGAGAAAACAAGTTAGACAAACAAAAATAAAATGCCAAAAGATAAGCAGATTTTTGAGGAAACTGCTACATCACTTACATTTGAAAAGTCATTTTGACTGGGCTTACAACCTGGTCATTAGAACAAGGAAAAGAAAAGGAGCAATATTACCTCCAGTACACAGAAATAAACAGGAAGCAAAAAAAGACAATAGAAACTTTGTAGTATGTGTGCATGTGTGCCTTTATGCAAAAAAAAATCCATATAAATTTATGTATAAACAACAAAACAAAAATAAATAATGTCTATCCTAGCCAACTGAAAATCTAAGCACAAGTAAATGGAGTCAAACTTATGCGGCAAGCCAAACCTTGAATACACGGACAAGAAAAAAGGCACTGCCCCTGAAAACGCCATATGTATCATTGTAAGAGTGATAGGAAATGGAAAGTTGAAATATTTTGGTGAAAGAACCCACTACAACAAAATTCAGAAGTCATATTTGCTTCCACCAAAAGCAGTATGATTGAATATCGGAGTACTCACCTTGTTATACAATATTACACCCGATGAAAGAAAAACGTAGAATATCAGAGCGACACTCGTAGGCTTATCCTATGCATAGTCGTAAAAGGACAGCTGAGTCCTCTAAAGATTTAGAAAAATAATGAAAATGTAATACCTGAAAACGAACAAAATATCAAAATA
This sequence comes from Excoecaria agallocha, assembly GCA_037975025.1. NCBI lineage: Eukaryota > Viridiplantae > Streptophyta > Magnoliopsida > Malpighiales > Euphorbiaceae > Excoecaria > Excoecaria agallocha. The sequence goes on along the minus strand of CM075806.1, from coordinate 60,374,065 downwards.
CTTTACTAGACCTAATCATTTGCAATTAGCCTAGATAAGCAAGAAATCAACATCAAAAGTGAAAATACAACTAAAATTCAACAAAAAGCTGTATAACTAATCCAACTAATCACAGTACTGACAATGCGAAATAGCAACAAATAAGATGAAGATGAAGAGAAAAGACAAAAAGACAGAGAGAAAGGGAATTACCATTGTTGAAAGGCGGCATTCAAAGCTGATGGCGAAGATGAAGAGAAAAGAAGAGATGGGGCTAATTTATACCTAGGGCAATAAATAAAAAAATTACATAAATATCCTTAATTTTAGCAACGAAATTCAATTTGGTTGCTAATTTAGTAACGAAAATTCAATTTGGTTGCTAATTTAGCAACCGAAACTAATTCCGTTGCTATTTTTCATTGAAATTGAAAATTAGCAATGAAATTAAATTGCGGCAGCTAATTTAGCAACGGAATTTAATTTTCGTTGCTATTTTTGGATCCAAATTTTTTTTACCTCTTTTCGGTTGCTAAATAGCAACGGAATTTAAGTTTCGTTGCTATTTTTGGACCAAAATTTTTTTACCTCTTTGGGACTATAATACCAACGAAATATTAATTCGGTTGCTTAAATTTTCATTGCTAAATTGCAACAAAATTTAATTTCGATTGCAAAATAGCAACGGAATATATATTCGGTGGCAAAATAGCAACAGAATATATATTTCGTTGCTATTTTAGCAACGAAATTAAGTTTCCGTTGCTGAATTTCGTTCCAAAATTTTTTTGCTATCCAATGCTGCCATATTTAGCAACGGTCATAGATTTTCGTTGCTATTTTTAGTGACTATATTTTGGCGCTAAAATTTCTCTCTTTTTTAGCAACGGAATACTATCATTTTTTATTCCATTGCTAAACATAAATAATTCAACCAAATTTAGCAACAGAATTTAATTTTCGTTGCTAATTAGCAATGAAAATCAAATTCCGTTGCTAAATTAGCAACAAAATCAATTTCATTGCTATTTTCAGATTTTCTTGTAGTGCCAAATATTCGTAGTTCTATAGGAAACAATGGCTTAGATGGAAAAAGAACAGAGTAAGGAGTCTCACCAGTGAGCACTGAAGAGGGCATGCGATTAATCAAGAAACAAGTAGTATACACCGCATTAGCCTAGAATTGTTTAGGAACTTTCGTCTGAAATAAAAAAGCCTGTGCTGTCTCAAGTAATGTTTGTTTTTATTCTCAACAACTCCATTTTAGAATGGTGTGTCAGGACATGACAATTGATGAAGTATGCCATGTTGGGTCATATGTGTCTAGAGTTTAAAAAGTATTCTTTTGCATTACCACTCCTCAATGTGAGAATAGAAATGTTAAATTGAGTTTTGATCTTAGCACAAAAATGAGTGAATAATTCAGACCGATTTTTATAAAAAAATATTCGAGTCATATGGGAGTAATCATCTACAAATGTTACAAAATACTTAAAAACAAATTTGGCTACCATAGAACACAGTCCCCAAACATCTGAATGAACTAATTCAAATGCAAAATTTGCTAGTTTATTAATGAGGACTTGAAGAGCTACGGTGGTACTCGACAAACTAACATGACTCACAGTCAAGAGAAGACACATTAGAAATTGAGGACATAGTTTCTTTAGATTCAGCAAAGAAGGATGCCCCAATCGACAATGTGCTTCAAAAGGAGACAAAACACTAAAACAAGCAATTAGCCTCGGTATCTTTCTATCAAGAATATAAAGACCTCCTAAGATGTAACCTTTACTAATGATCTTTTTCATTACAAGATCTTAAAAGATACAATGATCAGGGAAGAAGGAAATACAACAATTAAGATCACTTGTGAGTTTACTTACAGAAACCAAGTCAAAAGCAAGCTTCGGTATATGTAGAACTGAACCCAGAGAAATTGACGAAGTTAAGTTAATTGTGCCAAACCCATTTACATGAGAAAGTGATCCATCTACCATTGTAACTGGAGAAAAAGATGTATGAGACTGAAAAGTAGAGAATACATTTTGGCTACTTGTTATATGACCTGTAGCACCGAAATCAATGACCTACTGAAAAGAGGAAGATAAAAGACATGTATTTGGATTCCCTATCCCAACAATAGTAGTAGTGGGTGAAGCTTTCAAAGAATTTTGATACTAACCAAATTTTGCATACTCATCTACAAAAATCATAATATACTTCCCAAAGGTATTGGTAATAGCAATGTTTGCTAATTTAGACTTCTAATTATGCATTTTACTATAGAAACATTGTATGACCAGGTTTATGGTAATAATAGCACACCATATTCTTGTTCCAACTCATATTAAATAATACCAAGTCATAAAGAATAACACCTCACAAATATCCAAAAACTAGTGACAAACCAGGACACCCAATCTCTTAATAGAATGCAGTTTAAATCTACAGGAAAGAAAAGAGAAGCAAAAACAAAGAACTTGAGATCTCTACAATAAGTGCAACGCACTCTATGTGGTTGCAAGAGATTGAAGCAGCAGACCAACACCCAATAACTAGTGGCAACAACAACCACCACTCAAATACCACAACCACAATTAGAAACAAAGCCCAAAAAATTCAACAACTCCTCAAATAAGCCAATAGGCCTACAACTCATAAGAACACAACTAGAAACCATAGAGAGAGGGAAGCAAAATCCTTCAAAGCATAACCAAAAGCTATCGAGAGAAAGAAGTAGCTTCAAAAGAGGCCAGACAAAGAATTTGACCTGAAGATTTATTTAGAGACAGCCAAACGACACCAGAAAATGAATTAGAGGATCGTCGAACACCACACGTGCTCCTACGCACCGGCGCATAAGGAAGGGGGTAGGAACTATAGTGGCGCTGTAGACATCGTGATCTGAGGCAGCCTAAATCAAGATTACTTGATGATGAGGAAACAGTGTATTATTGACAGCAGGTTCAGACACCGAAGCTCCGATGGTGGATTTGTCATTTTAACGTAAAGATTTTCATGATTCTATAAATACTTTCAAATATTTTCAAGTGTTTTAACAAGATAGGAAAAAAAACCCTATTTCTGGATTGATAGTGGTGACAAACGGCCGTCAGTCACCTGAGGGGTAGCTGTTTGTGGGTTTTTACCTTCGAAACAGTGTAAATCAGGAGTATTTTGGGAAATATGAGTTCCAGTGATAAGGGATGGCCATCCCTCACTTATAGATGCCCGTCTCTGGGTCAAAACCCAGATTTTCGCATGCTTTCCTAAAATTTCAAAAAGGGAAGAATTTTTGAAAAAGATCAGGTCCGAATTTTAGGGATTTTATCTCTTAATCTGGCAATTTTTAAGTTGTAATTAGATTGGAACTCTCCTTTAGGTACATAAACAAAAATTTAGGTCTTTCAGGGGAGGAGGAATCATTATTCTTTGAGAAAAAGACCATTAGAGAAGGAAAAAATCAATTTCTTTTCTCTCTCTAAAAGGTTTATGCCTTAGTATTCTTCTTGACACAAAAAAAAAAGAATTTCATACTTCTTTTAAAGAATCAAAGAATACGATTCGGGGCAGAGATCTAGACTTCAGAAATCACAGAGTCAGAATATCTCCTAAGGGGCTTATTTATATTTTTCTCTCTCTACCATTTATTCACTCAATTATATGATTATTTGGACGTTAATTTGATTCATTCTGACTATTAAGATTGAAAAATATGCTTGCCCTGTTAAAGTATAATTCATTTCTGGTTTGTGTAATATATTAGAGGCATAATGGATAAAAAGGATTCTTCCATTATTGCTTTAAAGTTTTTTATTTTTTAATACATATATGTGTTGTATTTCCTCAATTTTAATGTAATATGATGTATGTTTTAGTGTTTTAATGTGTTTTAGCATGATTTAATGATTAATTATTGCATATTTAGGACTAAAATATTTATTTGCATAATTTTCTGTATTTTTTCTCGCTCTGTAAAAGTTTTTGTTATGTTCTAGAGGTGATGGATGGGAAAAAGGTGTGAGGGATGGCTATCCCTCAATTGAAGGACGGGACATCCTTCTGCCTTCCTCCTGGCCATCCCTCGTTCAATGGTTAGTCGTCCTTGGGGTATTTTTTAGGGTTTTTTCCATACATTTTAGGGTTTTTTGTGTCTTTTAATCTAATATTTGTTTTATGAAGCCTTTATGCAATATTTTGGTATGTTTTGTTACTGTTCACATGTTGTACCTGTAATCAGTCTATTCGTGTGTACAAATTATGTAACTTTTTTTGTCATCAATGCTAACTAATTTGCTTGCTTTATATTTTTTGAGCAATTTATTTATTCATTGCCATAGAGAATATATGGTATTTGCATGGAAAGTCATGCTCCCGCTCTGGTCGTCATCTTTATCGGGGTTATTTCAATTTTTATTTGATTATTATGTTGTTTGTTATTTATTCATTTTCTTCGTTGATATTTTATTTAATTTTGGATGTATTATCTTTTAGGATTTGTAATAGCTAGTAAAAAAGGAATTTTTTTGAGCATGATAAGTCAAAAGGTATCTAAAATGTTTTCTAGCAAAAGAATTGGAATTTTCTATAAAACATGGACCAATGTCCAATTTTCTACCCAAAGTTCACATAATAAAATATTTCTTTTGTAAAACATGCATAAGGAAACCAATATTCTTGACTCAAATAAATGCCCCGATTTATGTATGTAATTTATTTCCTTTATTGGGCGATTTGCTTATGTAATAATTTTTAAGTAGGATTTTATTTTAAGTATTTATTTATTGCCTATTTGTTTGAAAGAGATGTTTATTTAAATTCTATCGCTTGCATCGTGTGAGAGAGGAGAGTGGATTAATTCTAAACTCAATTATAAAATAACACCGAAATTAGATGCCTAATAAGAGGGATGTCTTGAATACCATTATCTGTTATGGACATTAAAAGATCGAGATTCAATTTCCAACATTTTATTGGGTGGCGATTCCATGACACCTGCCTTTTTGAGCCCGCTAGTAGATGCCTTCATGGGTTGACTGTCAGCAATAATTGGGGTTTAATCCTTCTTACTGCAAAATGACCAGGTTATGATTAAAAGCAAGCTTCCTTCGGTCTTAGACCCTAAAAATGAACCTCCAAGAGCAAACCCAAAAATGAAGTGGCGGCTCCAGCACGTATCACAGTGGTGAATCCAATAGGGATTAAAGAGACCTTGCTCTAAAAAAATATCTTGGTTAAGTTTTTTATAATTGGGTTTTATTAATTAATCCTTTCTCCTTTCTAAACTGCATTTTTTGCATACATCTTAAAGCCTTAGAATTAAGTTAGGCGTCTCTTTTTAGCCCTTGTGCAAGAAGGTGCAAAAAACGTATATAAAATGGTGACCCATCAGCCCAAGTTAAGTACCAAATGGTATAAAAAATGGTAACCCATTGGTCGTTATGCTCGTTATGAGCTAGACCTATTGGCAAGGATCATGCTTGGTAGCCCTAAAGTTTCATCACCCATGACTAAAGCCCATGTAATGACAATAGCAACTTTTCCTAAGTTGTATAACCATAATAATCTTTTGCTTGCTATGTGGACCCTTATGTATTGGCTAAGTTCAAACAAATTAAGAGGGTACTAATCAAAGGCTGCCATGCCTTGACGGGCCCAACCCATCTGTATGAGTTAGTTAAAATATATAATGGTCAAAACCCATACGCTTGCACTTTCAATTATAAAGGTTATGCTGCCAGTTTTCCACTGTGTATCATGCGTGTCCATTGGGTATCCTGCTGACCAATGGGCTAAGCCCACCTAGGAAAGAGACTGTACGATCTCCTGTGTGGGAGTAATAAGGTTGAAAGGCTTTTTATATGCTTATGTGTGTTTGTAATTGACGTCTAACGATAACCATGCATTGCATTTATGCATCATATATATATCTTGTACATACATCATTTATCATGCATCACCCCTAACATATGATTCTTACAGCCATCATAGACTCTCTTAGATGGTCTAGAAGGTCGGATGAGCGCTTGGTTTAAAGATCTATATTCACTTTATTGAGGTCAGATTCTAGTTCAGATTTGGGTTTAGAAGTCAGTTCTGAGTTGGGTTTTAGTTAGTTTTCGAAAAGTAGCCAGAAAACAAATTCAAAAATGGCAAACGACGAAATGAATGAGGCTGAAAGAGGAAATGAGACTGTGAGAGTTACTGATAATACCGCAGTAAGGTTTTTATTTTTGAGGGAAAGGACAAATGTCACTCCTACTGGGCCTTCAACAGTGAGGAATGATTTGGAACGAAGGATGGATAGACGCCTGTAGGAATTTAAGGAGAGGATATTGTCTATGATTGGTGGAATGGTGGCTTCTATAGCACCTAATGCTAGGCTTCAGTCTGTAGCACCTGTTCGCGAGACAACGAAGCTAACTCATGTTAGGAACGCTGCCGCCACCGATGCTACTGTACTTTGAGATCCACCTAGGAGGAAAAGGAGGCATGATCTCGAAGATGATTTCATAGAGGAAGAGGATGAAGAGTATGTTTCTTCGGTGATGAATATAAGAATAAGGGGTTCTAGTGTGAAGGATCTGGCTTTTAAGAAGTTGGAAGAAAAAATAGAAGCTATGTCTAGGCTGTTGTCTACCGGTAGAGGAATGAACCCCAAAGATAGAGATCTGGATGAAGACAAGCCACTGTCCCAAAGGTTCAAAATGTCGGATCTACCTAGATTTGATTGTACCTCAGACCCTTCAGCCCAAATTAAGAAGTACACCGCTAATCATGAAATGGACTACCCTATTCAAAAAGCAGAAGATAGAAT
>CM075806.1:60312176-60367066 GCA_037975025.1 Excoecaria agallocha | reverse complement strand
ACAAATCACCCAACTGTTCTCATGTCTTCACATGTCCCGTTGAGATGATATTATCTTGAATCTTTTCATGAATAAAGTGACAATCAACTTCAATATGCTTGGTCCGTTCATGATACACTAGATTGAATGCAATATGAAGAGCAGTTTGATTCTCACAATAAAGTTTTACTGGAGACGAGGAATTTATACCACAGCAAGCAAATGATGAATCCACATGATTTCACATATGGATTATAACCTAGCTCTGTATTCAAACTTTGCACTAGATCTGGATACCATAGTTTGCTTCTTGCTCTTCCAGGACACTAAATTTCCTCCAATAAAAACACAATAACCTATAGTTGACCTTCTATCAATTTTAGAACCTGCCCAATCAGCATTTGTAAAGCACTCAATGTTAGTATACCTATGATCACTGTACAGTATACCTAGTTCAGGAGTAACTTTCAAATAACATAAAATCTGCTCTAAAGCTTCCCTATGCTTGACCATAGGAGCAGCCATAAATTGACTAACAACACTCACTGCAAATGCTATATCTAGATAAGTTACTATGAGATAATTTAGTTTTCTAACTAACCTCCAGTATCTCTCTGGATCATCAAAAGGATCACCATCATCCTTTGTAAGTTATAAATTGGGAACCAAATGAGTATTGCATGGCTTATGTAAGGACCACACTAGTCTATCCGAATTACTGTTACTTATCTTAATATTTTAATAAAAAATGCATATAATACTAGCAATATATTTTATGTAACATAATTAGTTACTCTTCAACTATATAATTCATACATTAGAACAAGTTACATAAACATATACTTTGTTATATCGTAAATATATTTTGAGTTTATAATTACAAAACATGTTCATTACATATTTTTCATAAGATTTACATAACTTAAAGAGAAAAGCAGTACAATTAGACATCCTAACTCCTCTTCCTAGTTGGCGTTGGCCTTGTCCCTGAAGCGACAACATATCTTGAACCTACACGGATAAACACCCGTGCTAAGCTATAAAGCTTAGTGGGGAACAATACATATATGAACAATCACTCATAGTGATTGTTCTCAAGCATACAATGAACAATAATAATGTCAAGATATTTTAATCAACATGTAAGAGTTACAATATAAACCACATATCATACTTAATTTATAACAATCATAAATAATGAATATTCAAGTCTCTATCATCATTACACATATATTCATATATTGTTCATTTTATACTGTAAATTTCCTGTTAAAGTCCTGTGAGTGTGGATAACGGGTGATACTGTACTGTAGTACCCGAAGGTACGAAACTATACTGTATTGTTTGATCGGTTTAGCGGACCCAAATGGGGTCGCATCATAGGGACCTACATGAGGTCGAATCATAGGGACCTGCCACAATTCTTTTACTTTGTCTTTTCAATCAAGTCCCTAATTTTTAAATTTCCCTTAATTGGTCACATAATTAACTTCTGTCTCAAGCAAAATGACCATCTATCTCTCTTAGGGTACCATTAGGGGTATTATAGCTTAGCTCCTAATTTTCTAGTTTCTTCAAGCAAGTCAAGAACATATTTTCTTTGGGATATAAGAACTCCCTTCTTACCCTTTGACCTTCCACTTCCAATAAATATTTCAACTGGCCTAAATCTTTAGTGTGAAATCTACTACGCATAAAAGACTTAAGTGAAGAGATACCTGCAAAATCACTACCTGTAATCACAATATCATCAACATAAACTATAAGAAGAATAGCACCAGCTTTTGATTGTTTGTAGAAGACTAAGTGATCACATTGACTCTTTTTTAGCCCAAACTCTTGGATAACGTCATTGAATTTTTCAAACCAAGCACGAGGACTCTGCTTCAATCCATATAAGGATATCTTCAGATGACAAACTTTTCCATACTCCCTCTGAGCAATAAAACCAGGTGGTTTCTCCATATTGACTTATTCCTGAATGAAGTCATTTTTTATGTCTAACTAATGTAAAGGCCAATGTTAGGAGGCTGCCAAAGATATGTATAAACAAATATAACTCAATTTGGCCACCGGAGAGAAAGTATCAGAATAATCCACTCCATAAGTCTAGGCATATTCCTTAGCAATAAGTCGAGCTTTAAGTCGAGCCACAGAACCCTCTAGATTAACTTTGATTGTAAAGACCCATTTGCAACTTACAACCTTTTTTCCCTTCGGGTAAATTCACTAACTTCCAAGTATTATTTATATCGAAAGCATTTATCTCTGCTATTATTACATCACACTAACTAGGATGAGATAAAGCTTATTTAACAGTTCAAGGAATAGAAATCGAGTTAAGAAAAGAAATAAAAGAACATGTAGATGGAGATAAATGATCATAAGAGATAAATTTAACAATAGGATAGGACCACTGGCGTTTGCCTTTTCGTAGGGCAATGAGAAGATCAAGATCATCTACAGGATCAAATGATGGATCTGATTCAGGCATTGTATTGCAAGTTTCATGTCTCTTAGAATAAACTTGTATTATAGGTGGCTTTGTTGGAGTAAATGGAGCTGAATCACCTATAATAGCAGGAATAGGATCACTTGGAGTAACAAGAGTGGGAACCTCTGCTGACCTTGTAATAACATTATAGCCCAACCAATGGTTGTCCTCCCCCTGACTTGTAGAATTAGAAGATGGGTTGAATGGTTTATGCTCCTAGAAAATAACATCAATGGACACAAGATACCTGTTAAGTACTGGACAATAACATCTGCACCCCTTTTGAAGATGAGAATACCCTAAGAAGACACACTTTAGTGACTTTGGATCCAATTTAGTGATTTAAGGCTGAACATGACGAACAAAACAAATGCTCCCACACTACAAGAAAATTAGCAAATAGCAACGGAAAAAAGCAATCAAATTTGTTGAATTTTCATTGCTAATAAAAATTAGCAACGAAAAATAGCAATGGAACATTCGGTTGCAAATTTGACGGTTGGTATTTTTAGCAACGGATTTCAATTTTCGTTGCTAAATCCAACCCATGTATGTTTCGGTGAATTGGCCAACATTACCAACGGATTTTCTTTTTTGTTGCTAAATTTAGCAACGGAATAGAAATTTCATCACTATATTTAGCAATTGAATATAAATTTTGTTGCTATTTATAGCAACTGAAATCAATTTTCGTTGCTAAATTCAACCAGTATTATAAAAAAAATTACGACAAAATTTCGTCGCTATTCCGTTACTAAATTATTATATATTCTCGCATTACTCAAAAACCATTCAAGGGGGTTCGCATGACAATGGTATTTAAATTCAATCACATTATAATAATGTGATAATAATCTGACTAAGGAGCACAAAACCGTCATAGATAGATATTTATATAAGCAACATCATGGAAAGGGTTGCCAACTCCAAAGGATCTAACGGAACTTCCTAAGATGACACAAGGCATATGATAGCAATTCATAACAACTTCAATAAGATGTGCATTAGTACCAAGCAGGAAAACAAGAACAAGGAGACACACTGTATTGTATAGGACATGTCCAGGAACATAGGTAAAAATTTAACCCATCCCTAGAGCTCCAATGGAGAGCATGTTTGAAAACAATTAAGTCCTTATTTTCAAATATCCATATATACAGCAGTTGCTCATATTCAAATTAACAAAATTAGTGTTAGTACATTCTTAATCCATAAAAGACAATTGAATCTTCCTTGCTCTCAAATATTAAATAAGAGTGTCCAGAGCACCATCAACAAAATCGCACCAGCAAAAATTACATATTTACGGCACTTATACTAACCTTTTCAGTGCCTTTGCTTAAACTTTTATCCTCTTTATCAGAATTCACTCTTGCCAAAACTAATCGTTTATCCATGCTCTGCAAGGTCCCAAAAGGATAAAAGAAAAAAATGGAATCCCTTAGTAATGGAAAGCGAGAAATTAGATTTCAATTGTGAAGTAGGTAGTAGCTTCAGTTCTTCAAGAATAACTAAAAGTAAATACCTTAACCTGAAAAGGATGCATCATGTTCAAGCATGTTATATTCCGAGTAACAAAAACAAAACATAAAATTTTCTTGTTCAAAAAGAGGAATAGTGAACTGAGAAGAAAATAAAAAATTGGATACTTTGAATTACTATCTTCATTAATTTCTTAAGAAATTATAGATAGTGACAAACTCCATTTTTCTAATAAGATTTTATTATATTCTAGGTACCTAAATAGTTGTGCCACAAATAAGGAATAGATAAAAGAATTTTTTACATTGGCCATTTTCTTTTCATTTCTTTTCTTTTGTATTTAATCCCAGAAAAAAAAGGTGGAAAAGAAAAAAGAAAAAAAACACTCATAATATATCAGAAAGGGAAAAATTTCAAGGTAAGGATATAATCACAAATTATCAAATAAATATTTGAGTTTAATGGCCAGTGACTATGCTCTAAATATCTTATTTCCAATCCCATGCCTGAAAAAACACATAAACCTTGGGAAAAATAACAACATTAACTTCAATAATTGGAGGTGAAATAAAAGCAAGCTTTGTTTACTGAAAGGATACTGCATGTAGCTTTTGCAAGCCATATCCGCATTGATATGCATATTCATCATAGAATCTAATCAGCTTTCCCACTAAATTATCACTCCTTGCAGATTGCAAATGAAAAAGCAAAGAAAAATAAATCCCTTTCCCCTAATCTTCTACAAAAATATGAAATAAATATAAAATAAGATAAAAAATGGCCTACCAAGAACTTTTTGAATTACAGCTCTTTCAAGCTGAAAGCCTTCTCCTAGCATTCTAAAGAGAAAATATTCCATATCTTCTCTGCTTTGTGATAAGCAGAAGTTATCACTTCAGGTTTAAAGTTCAAGGGAGATGCTTTGTGATAAACAATGGCGATGTAGAACTGCTTCCCTGCTTGTCGTAAAGGATTTCAGTAGCCAAATCTGCATTTTTCTCTGCTTTATGATAAGCAGAAGTTATCACTTTAGGTTTAAAGTTCAAGGGATATGCTTCCATCTAACTGTATTTTAAGAAAAGGTTAAAAAAAGTTAGATAAGAAATACAACATTCTTTGTTATCATAATTTGACCACTAGCGATGAGAAATATGAAAAAAATCCTAAAGTGGCTTACATGAGATGCAACCCACACTAGATTTGGGTTATTAGTACACACAGAGAGACATTTTCTTCTGTAAAATCATGAATTCTTCTAATGAAAGTAAAAGGTAGAGAAGGAAAGGAAGAACAAATTTTTCTTTATTTCTCCTACAATTATCTTTCAACAAACACTCAAAGCAATTTGCCTCTTATTACTATTCAATATAATAGAAGAGTCAAAAACGAGTGAAAAGAAAAGAAACCCAGCAAGTGAAACATTTTAATCTAAATAAGAAAAAAAATGTAGCATCTTAAACGAATATGCTATGAAGACAAAATCAGATCCTCCTGCATTTTCGCAAATATCTTTCAACTATGTGACTTAAGATCTAAGCAGAACTCATTGTTTCATAGGAAAAACCATCATCGAGCTCTCACAACCACTTTCATCATTAGAAAAAGAAAAAAGCGACCATTTTTTCATCAAGATTGCAAATTTCACAAAATGTAATCGAAGTCCTACCAAATTCAAAGGAAATAAGAAAAGCCCAACCAATAAAATCAGAATCAAAATGTCAAAAGCCAAACTGATCATAAAAATTCTCACAATTGCAGCAGTTAAGCTCCAGTTCCCTTTTAAAAAAACCGATCAATAATAAAGAAATTCCAAAAAATAAAATAAAACTCATTGACAAAACAACAAGAACCCATAATCAGAATTAAAGAGAGTTACCAGTTTGCAGTGAAGTTGCAGAGAAAAATTAGAGGCGGATATTTATTGTAGGAGGTGTTTGAGTAATTATATATAGATAAACAAAGAAATGGCAAATATATGAGCAGTATCAGTATGGTATTTTTTTATGGGTATTTAAAAGGAAAAGACAAAAAAAAAATATAAAACTTTTTGGTGATATAAACCAAAAAAAAACCCAATGCCAGACTACTATTAACAACACCAACATAACCAAGTTATAGGTGAATCACATTTCCAAGTAATAGATTACGAGCATCAGTACCTCTGTCCATAATATCCAACTGAAATAAAAAAAAGGATCGTCAAACATCCCAAGAAAAATTTCCAAGAGCTTGAAAATATCATACCATTTAAAAAAAGAGTTAATCAAGTTGCAGAGTCACCTTCGTAATCACTCCAATAGTTATATAACCTATAAAAGGAAGATTAACATGTGAGAGTCGAAATAAAATGAATATACAATAAGCACTAGGAATGAGAAAAATACCATCAGGATCAGCATTTGCAGCAATCTAAAGAGCATTTGAGTTTGCTAAATCTGCATTTGCTGGTGTAACTGCTAGAATCAGACAGCTTGGTTTCTTGATATATGACAAGATCATAGTTCGAATCCGTGCTTTAATATCAGAGGGCTGATCACCCACAGGAACCTTTGTGATACCAGGTAGGTCAACAAGAGTTATATCAAGAACATTTGGTGAAAAAATCTTCAGACGAATCTGCTTGTCTGAGACACCTTTGTTTCCCCCAGCTTCCTTAGCTGTCTCAGCCTATAGCCAATTCAAAATGGTAGAGAACTTAAAGGGACTAATCATCAATAGTCAAGAGTCGGTCTAGTGCCATTAACCTCATATAAGTGAGAGACATATAATGAACTATATAAGATATTGGAGTATGAGGTGAATAATGTACCAAATGCAGAAAATACGGCATGTACCAGTGCAGTGCATTCACACACTGCTGATTTCTCGACCAAGAGTGGAAAACAAAGCCACATATCTCTAATTATGAGAAGTATTTCAAAGGTATAAACGTAGGCCCTTGTATTAGCTTAATGAACCGCAGCTACCCACATAACACCCTAGTTACACTATAAGTGCAAACTACTGAGACGTGCATGGATGTCTGCACAGCCATGCAATAGTTCAAATATAAGTTGTTTACTGTGTGGTCTCTTCCTACCATTTACCAAACTTCAGTACAGTTCAATATTCTGTTGCTAGAGTTATACTCCTACCCAAAATTCAAATTCTTAATTAAACTTAAAAAACAAGAATCACTTGTTTAATAAAAAGATCACTAAAGTTCTGAATACACTGAAGGAGCTCAAGTAAGTAACATAATAAGCAAAGGATAGCATTTTGTTGGATGGATCTTATTATGAAAAAGGTAGTCAGAAAAAGCCCAGGACAGAAATTTTACAGTGATTAATATTGTTTGTCACACTGTGCATATAATTTTTATACCTAAATACGCCAAGGTTTAGAGTTACTAAACATAAATCTGAAGTCCTCAGATGTAATGGCATTAAGAACCGGATCTCCACTAGCTGATACAAGCATAGAAAAATCTGCTCAAAAGATTTTATCATTTAAGGGATTAAAATTCCTTCAAAAAGCTTTAAAGTCCTATCACAAACCTCTATAGCTTGTTTGTTTAATTGACCCCACGAATAGTTTGTACTCAACTGCACCTACCATAAGAAAGCAGAGGCATTGGAAATTAAATATTTGAAGGAAAAATCTTGAAGTGGATGCAATGAGAATTTGCTAATAACATTAGGTTATTGAATATAACAAACATATTCGCAAATAATCCAAAAAGAGGAGAACGTGCACTCAACAAGCCCAAACTTGGGTAGATTGCATCGTGAGGCATTCTAATATTTACAATTACAAACTTAATACAAAAATGAAGACCAAACTACACATTCAACATAAGATGTTCATAGAGAAACATAAAACTAGTTTCCATAGATAAATTCCCTCAGTATGAAGGAGGTAAAAGCTAGAAACGTAATGTCAACAAAAATTCAATTTCAAAAATCTTAAATAAAAGAAGATGAGAGTGGATAGACTAAAAGCCTAGAAAAGAATATTATATATGATTAGAAATTTGAATTCAAATCAAAATTTTTTATATAGATCAGAGTACTTGCACAGTAAATTCGAGTCCAAATTATAATCTTTTTATTAAGGGTTTAAGACTCTTTGAATTCGAATCAAAATTCTGACTAGACACGAAGGTAGAAAAATCAAGAAAACAAATTAAAGGAAGGAAGAAAATTCTTACCATAGACTAGCTGCAAAGAAGGCATTCATTGGCACTACGCCCGTTGCATATCTAGAGCACAAGAAAAGGGTTTCCAGAGAAAACAAGTTAGACAAACAAAAATAAAATGCCAAAAGATAAGCAGATTTTTTTAAGAAACTACTACGGGCCAGTTTGGCAAAACTTATGAAAATAACTTTTTCAATTGGTAAAAGCTATATTCAAAAAAACTATATCCCAAAAAGTAGACAACTGTTTGATAAATAAAATTCAAAATGACTTATAAATTGAAAAACAATTTACCAACTGTTTGATTAATAATGTGATTAGAAATAACTTTTTAGAATAAAAAGACAAAAAAGCTATCCGCAGATCTCCTCACCATCTCCCTCCTCAGCTCCCATGGCTGATGCTCCCTCAATCTCAATCCTACAGAGCTCACCACGCTTTCTTCAATCTCTCCACCAACAGATTCCATTTCCTCAACCTACCCGAGGCCTCCCATTGCAAGTGCCACTGCGGCTCTTCTAATGGCTGGCTCATACTTCTCGATGACACCCCATCAATTCTTCTCATAAACCCCCTCACGCGAGCCAAGCTCTATTTGCCTTGTTTGTCGAGTTTCCCACCTGTTATTAGCTTCAATTACTTTGACATTGGTAGGGAATATGTCCTTCAAAACGTCTCAGGTGGTCGTTCTGTTCGTAATCTCAGGCAAATGTGTGATTCTTTCATCAAGAAAGTCGTTTTATCTTCTAGTCCTTCGAAGGATAGCAATTTCATGGCCATGGCCATCCTTAATGAAACTGGAGATCTGGCTTATTGTAGAAATGGAGACCAATCTTGGAGAATTATTGAAAATGGACGCTCATTTAGTGAAGACGTAATATATATGGATGGATTGTTTTATGCGGTGAATAAGGTAGGCCAAATTGCAGTCTGCGATGTTAATTATGATTTAGCTAGGGTTTGGTGGATTAAACATGAAGGGTTGGAAAGTAGAGGATAACGAAAGTTAGGGAAAAAAAGAAAAAAAATATAGAGTCTTTTATATTATGTATTCTTGTAATTATAAAATAAAATAAATGTAATTTTTGTCTGAAAATAATTTTAAATCAGCTTCCCTGAAAAGTTAAAATTCAGCTTTCCTGAAAAGCTTCAATTTCTAGCTTTTTCTAATAGAAGGTTTTTTCACTTTTCACAAAATTGATTTGTCAAAAATTAGCATTTACCAAACACAATTTTTTATTCCATAATCAGCTTTTTATCAAATAATCAGCTTTTTCTTCCTTGAAAAGCAATGCCAAACACACCCTACATCACTTACATTTGAAAAGTCATTTTGACTGGGCTTACAACTTGGTCATTAGAACAAGGAAAAAAAAAGGAGCAATATTACCTCCAGTACACAAAAATAAACAGGAAGCAAAAAAAGACAATAGAAACTTTGTAGTATGTGTGCATGTGTGCCTTTATGCAAAAAAAAAATCCATATAAATTTATGTATAAACAACAAAACAAAAATAAATAATGTCTATCCTAGCCAACTGAAAATCTAAGCACAAGTAAATGGAGTCAAACTTATGCGGCGAGCCAAACCTTGAATACACGGACAAGAAAAAAGGCTATTGCCCCTGAAAATGCCATATGTATCATTGTAAGAGTGATAGGAAATGGAAAGTTGAAATATTTTGGTGAAAGAACCCACTACAAAAAAATTCAGAAGTCATATTTGCTTCCACCAAAAGCAGTATGATTGAATATCGGAGTACTCACCTTGTTATACAATATTACACCCGATGAAAGAAAAACGTAGAGTATCAGAGCGACACTCGTAGGCTTATCCTATGCATAGTCGTAAAAGGACAGCCGAGTCCTCTAAAGATATAGAAAAATAATGAAAATGTAATACCTGAAAACGAACAAAATACCAAAATACTTTACTAGACCTAATCATTTGCAATTAGCCTAGATAAGCAAGAAATCAACAACAAAAGTAAAAATACAACTAAAATTCAACAAACAGCTATGTAACTAATCCAACTAATCACAGCACCGACAATGCGAAATAGCAACAAATAAGATGAAGATGAAGAGAAAAGAAAAGATAAAGAGAGAGAGAAAAGGGAATTACCATTGTTGAAAGGCGGCATTCAAAGCTGATGGCAAAGATGAAGAGAAGAGAAGAGATGGGGCTAATTTATACCTAGGGTAATAAATAAGAAAATTACAAAAATACCCTTAATTTTAGCAACGAAATTCAATTTGGTTGCTAATTTAGCAACGGAAATTCAATTAGCAACCGAAACTAGTTTCGTTGCTATTTTTCATTGAAATTGAAAATTAGTAACGAAATAAAATTTCGGTAGCTAATTTAGCAACGGAATTTAATTTTCATTGCTATTTTTGGATCCAAATTTTTTTTACCTCTTTTCGGTTGCTAAATAGCAACGGAATTTAATTTCCGTTGCTATTTTTGGACCAAGATTTTTTCAACTCTTCGGGACTATAATACCAACGAAATATTAATTCGGTTGCTTAAATTTCCATTGCTAAATTGTAACAAAATTTAATTTCGATTGCAAAATAGCAACGGAATATATATTCGGTGGCAAAATAGCAACAGAATATATATTCCGTTGCTATTTTAGCAATGGAATTAAGTTTCCGTTGCTAAATTTCGTTCCAAATTTTTTTTGCTATCCAATGCTGCCATATTTAGCAACGGTCATAGATTTATGTTGCTATTTTTAGTGGCTATATTTTGGCGCTAAAATTTTCCTCTTTTTTTAGCAACGGAATACTATCAATTTTTATTCCATTGCTAAACATAAATAATTCAACCAAATTTAGCAACATAATTGAATTTTCGTTGCTAATTAGCAATGAAAATCAAATTTCGTTGCTATTTTTTCATTGCTATTTCCAGATTTTCTTGTAGTGCCAAATATTCTTAGTTCTATAGGAAACAATGGCTTAGACAGAAAAAGAACAGAGTAAGGAGTCTCACCAGCGAGCACTGAAGAGGGCATGTGATTAATCAAGAAATAAGTAGTATACACCGCATTAGCCCAGAATTGTTTAGGAACTTTCGTCTGAAATAAAAAAAACCCGTGCTATCTCAAGTAATGTTTGTTTTTATTCTCAGCAACTCCATTTTAGAATGGTGTGTCAGGACATGACAATTGATGAAGTATGCCATGTTGGGCCATATATGTCTAGAGTTTAAAAAGTATTCTTTTGCATTACCACTCCTTAATGTGAGAATAGAAATGTTAAATTGAGTTTTGATCTTAGCACAAAAATGAGTGAATAATTCAGACCGATTTTTATAAAAAAATATTCGAGTCATATGGGAGTAATCATCTACAAATGTTACAAAATACTTAAACACGAATTTGGCTACCATAGAACACAATCCCCAAACATCTGAATGAACTAATTCAAATGCAGAATTTGCTAGTTTATTAATGAGGACTTGAAGAGCTACGGTGGTACTCGACAAACTAACATGACTCACAGTCAAGAGAAGAAACATTAGAAAATTGAGGACACAGTTTCTTCAGATTCAGCAAAGAAGGATGCCCCAATCGACAATGTGCTTTAAAAGGAGACAAAACACTAGAACAAGCAATTAGCATCGGTATCTTTCTATCAAGAATATAAAGACCTCCTAAGATGTAACCTTTACTAATGATATTTTTCATTACAAGATCTTGAAAGATACAATGATCAAGGAAGAAGGAAATACAACAATTAAGATTACGTGTGAGTTTACTTACAGAAACCAAGTCAAAATCAAGCTTCGGTATATGTAGAACTGAACCCAGAGAAATTGACGAAGTTAAGTTAACTGTGCCAAACCCATTTACATGACAAAGTGATCCATCTACCATTGTAACTAGAGAAAAAGATGTATGAGACTGAAAAGTAGAGACTACATTTTGGCCACTTGTTATATGACCTGTAGCACCAAAATCAATGACCTACTGAAAAGAGGAAGACAAAAGACATGTATTTGGATTCCCTATCCCAGCAATAGTAGTAGTGGGTGAAGCTTTCAAAGAATTCTGATACTAACCAAATTTTGCATACTCATCCACAAAAATCGTAATATACTTCCCAAAGGTATTGGTAATAGCAATGTTTGCTAATTTAGACTTCTACTTATGCATTTTACTATAGAAATATTGTATGACCAGGTTTATGGTAATAATAGCACACCATATTCTTGTTCCAACTCATATTAAATAATACCAAGTCATAAAGAATAACACCTCACAAATATCCAAACACTAGTGACAAACCAGGACACCCAATCTCTTAATAGAATGCAATCTAAATCTACAGGAAAGAAAAGAGAAACAAAAATAAAGAACTTGAGATCTCTACAATAAGTGCAACGCACTCTATGTGGTTGCAAGAGATTGAAGCAGCAGACTAACACCCAATAACTAGTGGCAACAGCAACCACCACTCAAATACCACAATTAGAAACAAAGCCCAAAAAATTCAACAACTCCTAAAATAAGCCAATAGGCCTACAACTCATAAGAACAGAACTAGAAACCATAGAGAGAGGGAAGCAAAATCCTTCAAAACATAACCAAAAGCTATCGAGAGAAAGAAGTAGCTTCAGAAGAGACCAGAAAAAGAATTTAACCTGAAGATTTATTTGGAGACAGCCAAGCGACACTAGAAAATGAATTAGAGGATCGTCGAACACCACACGTGCTCCTACGCACCGGCGCATAAGGAAGGGGGTAGGAACTATAGTGACACTTTAGACATCGTGATCTGAGGCAGCCTAAATCAAGATTACTTGATGATGAGGAAACAGTGTATTATTGACAGCAAGTTCAGACCCCGAAGCTCCGATGGTGGATTTGTCATTTTCTCATAAAGATTTTCATGATTCTATAAATACTTTCAAATATTTTCGAGTGTTTTAATAAGATAGGAAAAAAAACCCTATTTCTGGATTGATAGTGGTGATAGACGGCCGTCAGTCACCTGAGGGGCAGCTGTTTGTGGGTTTTTACCTCCGGAACAATGTAAATCAGGAGTATTTTGGGAGATCTGAGTTCCAGTGATAAGGGATGGACATCCCTCACTTATAGATGCCCGTCTCTGGGTCAAAACCCAGATTTTCCCATGCTTTCCTAAAATTTCAAAAAGGGAAGAATTTTTAAAAAAGATCAGGTCTGGATTTTAGGGATTTTATCTCCTAATCTGACAAATTTTGAGTTGTAATTAGATGGAACTCTCCTTTAGGTACATAAACAAAAATTTAGGGCTTTGAGGGGAGGAGGAATCATTATTCTTCGAGAAAAAGACCATTAAAGAAGGAAAAAAATCAATTTCTTTTTCTCTCTAAAAGGTTTATGCCTTAGTAATCTTCTTGACACAAAAAAAAGAATTTCATACTTCTTTTGAAGAATCAAAAAACACGATTCGGGGCAGAGATCTAGACTTCAGAAATCACAGAGTCTGAATATCTCCTAAGGGGCTTATTTATATTTTTCTCTCTCTACCATTTATTCACTCAATTATATGATTATTTGGACGTTAATTTGATTCATTCTGACTGTTGAGATTGAAAAATATGCTTGCCTTGTTAAAGTATAATTCATTTCTGGTTTGTGTAATATATTAGAGGCATAATGGATAAAAAGGATTCCTCCATTATTGCTTTAAAGTTTTTATTTTTTAATACATGTATGTGTTGTATTTCCTCAATTTTAATGTAATATGATGTATGTTTTAGTGTTTTAATGTGTTTTACCATGATTTAATGATTAATTATTGCATATTTAGGACAAAAATATTTATTTGCATAATTTTTTGTATTTTTTCTCGCTCTGTAAAAGTTTTTGTTATGTTCTAGAGGTGACGAATGGGAAAAAGGTGTGAGGGACGGCTACCCCTCAATCGAAGGATGGGACATCCTTCTGCCTTCCTCCTGGCCATCCCTCGTTCTATGGTTAGCCGTCCTTAGGGTATTTTTTAGGGTTTTTTTCCATACATTTTAGGGTTTTTTTGTGTCTTTTAATCTAATATTTGTTTTATGAAGCCTTTATGCAATATTTTGGCATGTTTTGTTACTGTTCACATGTTGTACCTGTAATCAGTCTATTCGTGTGTACAAATTATGTAATTTTTTTTGTCATCAATGCTAACTAATTTGCTTGCTTTATATTTTTTGAGCAATTTATTTATTCATGGCCATAGAGAACATATGGTATTTGCATGGAAAGTCATGCTCCCGTTCTGGTCGTCATCTTTATCGGGGTTATTTCAATTTTTATTTGATTATTATGTTGTTTGTTATTTATTCATTTTCTTCGTTGATATTTCATTTAATTTTAGATGTATTATCTTTTGGGATTTGTAATAGCTAGTAAAAAAGGAATTTTTTTGAGCATGATAAGCCGAAAGGTATCTAAAATGTTTTCTAGCAAAAGAATTGAAAATTTCCATAAAACATGGACCAATGTCCAATTTTCTACCCAAAGTTCACATAATAAAATCTTTCTTTTGTAAAACATGCATAAGGAAACCAATATTCCCGACTCAAATGAATACCCCGATTTATGTATGTAATTTATTTCCTTTATTGGACGATTTGCTTATGTAATAATTTTTAAGTAGGATTTTATTTTAAGTATTTATTTATTGCCTATTTGTTTGAAAGAGATGTTTATTTAAATTTTATCGCTTGCATCGTGTGAGAGAGGAGAGTGGATTAATTCAAAATCAATTATAAACAACACCTAAATTAGATGCCTAATAAGAGGGATGTCTTGAATACCATTCTCTGTTATGGACATTAAAAGATCAAGATTCAATTTCCAACATTTTATTGGGTGGGGATTCCATGACACCTGCCTTTTTGAGCCCACTAGTAGATGCCTTCATTGGTTGACTGTCAGTAATAATTAGGGTTCAATCCTTCTTACTGCAAAATGACCAGTTTATGATTAAAAGCGAGCCTCCTCCGGTCTTAGACCCTAAAAATGGACCTCCAAGAGCAAACCCGAAAATGAAGTGGCGGCTCCAGCACGTATCACAGTGGCGACTCCAATGGGGATTAAAGAGACCTTGCTCCGAAAAAATATCTTGGTTAAGTTTTTTATAATTGGGTTTTACTAATTAATCCTTTCTCCTTTCTAAACTGCATTTTTTGCATATATCTTAAAGCCTTAGAATTAAGTTAGGCGTCTCCTTTTAGCCCTAGTGCAAGAAGGTGCAAAAAAGGTATATAAAATGGTGACCCACCAGCCCAAGTTAAGTACCAAATGGTATATAAAATGGTAACCCATTGGTCGTTATGCTCGTTATGAGCTAGACCTATTGGTAAGGATCATGCTTGGTAGCCCTAAAGTTTCATCACCCATGACTAAAGCCCATGTAATGACAATAGCAACTTTCCCTAAGTTGTATAACCATAATAATCTTTTGCTTGCTATGTGGACCCTTATGTATTGGCTAAGTTCAAACAAATTAAGAGGGTACCAATCAAAGGCTGCCATGCCCTGATGGGCCCAACTCGATCTGTATGAGTTAGTTAAAATATATAATGGTCAAAATCCATACGCTTACACTTTCAATTATAATGGTTATGCTGCCAGTTTTCCACTGTATATCATACGTGTCCATTGGGTATCCTGCTGACCAATAGGCTAAGCCCACCTAGGAAAGAGACTATACGCTCTCTTGTGTGGGAGTAATAAGGTTGGAAGGCTTTTTATATGCTTATGTGTGTTTGTAATTGACGTCTAACGATAACCATGCATTGTATTTATGCATCACGTATATATCTTATACATACATCATTTATCATGCATCACCACTAACATATGATTCTTACAGCCATTATAGACTCTCTTAGGTGGTCCAGAAGGTCAGATGGGTGCTTGGTTTAAAGATCTATATTCACTTTATTGAGGTCAGATTCTAGTTCAGATTTGGGTTTAGAAGTTAGTTCTGAGTTGGGTTTCAGTTAGTTATCGAAAAGTAGCCAGAAAAAAAATTCAAAAATGGCAAACGATGAAATGAATGAAGCTGAAAAAGGAAATGAGACTGTGAGAGTTACTGATAATACCGCAGTAAGGTTTTCATTTTTAAAGGAAAGGATAAATGTCACTCCTACTGGGTCTTCAACAGTGAGGGATGATTTGGACCGAAGGATGGTTAGACGCATGTAGGAATTTAAGGAGAGGATATTGTCTATGATTGGTGGAATGGTGGCTTCTATAGCACCTAATGCTAGGCCTCAGCCTATAGCACCTGCTCGCGAGACAGCGAAGCTGACTCATGTTAGGAGCGCTGTCGCCACCGATGCTACTGTGCTTTGAGATCCACCTAAGAGGAAAAGGAGGCATGATCTCGAAGATGATTTCATAGAGGAAGAGGATGAAGAGTATGTTCCTTCAGTGATGAATATGAGAATAAGGGGTCCTAGTGTGAAGGAAATGGCTTTTAAGAAGTTGGAAGAAAAAATAGAAGCTATGTCTAAGCTGTTGTCTACCGGTAGAGGAATGAACCCCAAAGATAGAGATCTGGATGAAGACAAGCCACTGTCCCAAAGGTTCAAAATGACAGATCTACCTAGGTTTGATTGTACCTCAGACCCTTCAGCCCAAATTAAGAAGTACACGCTAATCATGAAAGGGACTACCATATTTAAAAAGCAGAAGATAGAATACTTTTGCTTGAGCTTAACTAAGACTGTGATATATTGGTATCACAGTTTGGATAGGAGAACTAAAGGGGATTAGGACTTATTGACACAGGAATTTCTCAAGCAATACAACTACAATATGAGAATGGAAGTCACCTTAAAAGACCTTGAGTTGCTCCAACAGAAGCATGATGAGTTTTTTCATAAATATCTCACTAGGTGGAGAAATAGGGTGATGGAGATAAAGCCTAACATAGATGATCAGATCAGGTTGTTTATTCGAAATGCAAGTCCATATTTGAGAGATGGTTTGGAAATAAAGGCCCTAAAAGACTGGGAATCCTTGAAGGATATAGCCATATTTGGTTCGAAATGCAACTACTACCGCTATCACTGCTGCTGTCGTTGCCACCACCACACCACCACTTCTGCCACTATCACCTCTGTCGTCGAAATCATTATTATAATATACATAAATAATTAAAAAATATAATGAATAATTAAAAATGTAAAAGTATGATACATATTTTAAAACTATAAAATAATTTTTCAAAAAATAGATAATAAAAACTGAAAATAATTTTTGTATTTTAAAAAATAAAAAACTAAAAGTATACAATTTTACCAAATGCACCGTAAGAAAATTTAGTTTTCTATTTACAGTTTGTAACAATTTTATTAATAATTATATTTTAAAAAATTAAAAAATTTGACAACTCATTTTATTACACAAAAAAATACAAAGATAAAATTATTATTATTATTATTATTATTATTATTATTATTATTATTATTATTATTATTTTACTATAAAAGTTCATTGACGTATTTTTTAACTCATGACCTCTTAAAATAATTTTCTCTGATTCGATTGCGATTCGATCTTTGACCCTTAGCTTCCGCACTAATTTTTTTTTTCTTTTTGGGGCCAAGTTTGAAATTCTAGTTATAGATATGACGAGAATTAAAACAATATTAGGTTATAGAAAAGTGTTTGAACGAGCGCGGAGTTGGGAGGCGACGTGCTATCTGCTATGGGTAAAAGTAAAAAACAAAAATGGAGAAAGCAAAAGCAAAAGCAAAAAAGAAATTATTTAAAAGTGGAAATAAAATTAAAATATAGGGGATAGAGCAACGGCAACGAGACTTTTTTGAAAAATTGGTGTTTATAAAAGTTATTTAGAAAAATGAGGTGTTTCTAAAAGTATTTAAAAAATGGGATGATTCAGTTCATTTTCGCAACCAGTCATTGTAGAATTACAGTGATGGGCCCCGCAGGTGAAGTATGGGGGAAATTCCATGAAATTCTGGTTTTAGGGTGGGGCCGCTTGTCTAATTATGCAATCAGTCATTGTGGAATTATACCGGTGGGGCTCACGGCTGGAGTGGAGGGGAAATTTCATGAATTTCTAGATTTTGGGTGGGCTCGCATGTCTAATATTTTTAAGTTAAATATAATTTTGTGTATTATTATTATTAAATAATTTTTAATTTATTGTTTGCAATTTGTAGATATTAATTAATTAAAGTTTAAGATTATGAAATTAAATATTTATTTATTTATAGCAAATGTATACTATATCATAATACATAATGGGATATATAATAGCAAATATATGAGAATGTAATAACTGATTTTTGATGAATATGGACAATTTTGGAGATAGTGTAACTAACCTATCTCTATTTCTCTCATAAATTGGGGATGTAAGTGAACGGGTTTCTCAAATATATGCACTTAATTAAATGTCGACTTTTATTGACCAAAACAAGTTAAACATTTTTATGTCAACATAATTTACAAATAATAATTTTTTTAATATTATATTAATAAATATAATACCTTCAAAATTAAGACCAGTAGTTGTCTATTAAATTCGATTAAAAAAGAAAAAATGAATTAATGATAAATCGTGCAACTATTGGTTAATATGACAAGATATATTATATATAAAGGAATATATATAGTAAATTTTTTTGTCTAAATTATAGGTGATAAATGAATTTTTTATTGATCATAACCCCAATGAATAATTTATAATTGTTAAACAGATAAAGTTTATGCGTTTTTTTTCTATTTTATTTTTATTAAATCATTAAAAATAATAAGTATTCATGTATAACTTATAAAATAATTATTTTTTAATTGGCATTATATTAAAGGATATAAAATTGTAAATAATATAAAATCTATTAAAAACTGATCACGATACAGAGTATAAAAATTGCTTTTATTAATTCACATGCGGGCCCCACCCAAATTTCCACTCCACTCCAGTCATGAGCCCATCGGTCTAATTCTGCAATGACTGGTTGCGGAATTAGACAGCAAACCCCACCCTAAATCTGAAATTTCATGAAATTTTTCCCTCACTTCACCTGTGGACTCCACCACTGTAATTTCACAATAACTGATTGCGAAAATGAACTGGGTCACCCTTATTTTCCAAATACTTTTAGAAATACCCATTTTTCCAAATAATTTTTGTAAACACCCCTTTTTAAAATAGTCCCAACGGCAACAGCATCAAGAACAACAATATAAAAAAAGGGTTATTTATTTGCCAAAAACTTCTTTTGCAAATTTCCAACCAAAAAAAAGAATCAACAATTCACTGTGATAGCATTTGTTAAATCAATCCAGATAAGAAGTTTTCAAATAAAACTGAAATATTTTTCGAATCAAGATATGAAATAGTCAAGATAAGACTGAAAAACATTTCAAAATTTTTTTTAATTATTTATTAAATTTTTTGATGTTAATTAAAAATATATATTTTTTTAATTTTTTAGTTATTTTTTATCTTAAAATATTAAGATATACATATCTTGATCCCATATCAAAATATACAAAATATAAATAGTTAAAAAAATTTTTTATTGAATTTAATTTTTTTAATAAATATTTAAAAATATCGAAAACATTAAAATAATTTTATTTTCTTTTCGTTTAAATTGATACCACTTTAGATCCTTCCTTCAAAGCCACCTATCTTCCCAATTTCCCTAATTTCAAATTCGTTTTCCTTTCTTTTCCTGGGTTTTGCTGTCGTTTGGTTTCATTCCACCTGTCGTTTCTGCAGTTTGTCATGTTCACACTTACCAAACCCTGATCGATCAAGCTCATTTTTCCATTCTCCATACATAGCATCTAGATTTCAATTCTGATTTGTAAAAAAAAAAAAAATCGATAAAATTTACTAAGGCTCCGTTAATGAGGATGTCGTCGGCGTCGGGGCCTCCAGTTTGTGTTAGATTCTGATTTTTAATTATATACATTTTGGTACTTAAATGGGCGACATTCGAGCTTGGTCACCTGAGCCAAACGTCGCCGTTCTAGAGGAGAGACCGTCATTGTCTTCGTCGTCCTCCTCTTTATCAAACCAGACGGGTTCGGGTATTGGAGACGAGTACTGGCAAAGAGCCGAGGTCGTGACTCAGAGAATCATTGCTCAGGTGCAGCCCTCGCTTGCCTCTGAGGAAAGGAGGAAGGTGGTTATTGATTATGTGCAGAGGCTAATTAGGAATTCCCTTGGCCATGAGGTGATTTGAAGATTTTAATTTTACCTTTTGTTTATGCTTATGCATCCTGGAATCATATTCAGCTTCGTGGAGATATTTGTTATAGATGTTAGTTGAGATAATAGCTTATGCGTTTAAATGATTTTTTTAGAAAGAGGGTTTACGAGGTCTGAATTTCCATTGCACAATTTTGTAGGGTAATTGAGTTGCCATTAATTCAAGTTTGTCCATTTCCAGTTGTATTGACAGCGTTGGAGTATTATTCTGCTAAAAATTTATCTAAGTTCTTTTAGTTTTGTTTTGTTGCTGTTGCCGCCCATTTAGTTGATTGTGCCAATAAACTTGCTTTGTAAGATCCTAAAAGCCTTTGGCTTTTTGTTCGTGTTGATCTGCTGATGCACGGGATAAGCTTTCCTAGAAAGGCATTATGCTTTCTGTCTAATTTTATAACCAATTGTTAATATCTGAATACATTATATGTCTGCGATGAGTCTGATTTTGGAAAGTCGGACCTACTAGGACTGGTTTAGATTATATGGCGCTTACCACATAAGGTAGCCTGTGCTTTCTTAAGCATAGATGTTTGCCACGTGTCGATGTTTGTAAGTGCACAAAATATTAAGTTGGGAGAAGATAATTGTGGACCTCAGCTTGTATTCTCTTTTATTGATGGCGTCGATTGACATTTTGGTTTGTGCAATCTGAGTGGATTAATTGGAAATATTCTATGGAACTAATAAAAAACCACCTTTGTGTAAAGCTCTTATAAGAAAATCTTACTCAGGAAGTCAATTGTATGGATTAGGGGTTCAAAGGAATCTATTGATTTCTATTAACTGTTTCTTTTTTAATGTAATTTATTATTTAGCTGCAGTGCATTTGAGCTTATTTAAGCCTTTCAAATTCGGTCCTCAAATAACGTATGTTTATGGTTTACTTGAATTGTAAACACACACATTTGGAATGGAATTGCAATTAAACACACACATTTGGAACGGAATTGCAATTGGTGCTTGCTCCCTAGTGCTGCGGTGCAAAATGTTTATGGACACACACCATGGGATGGGACATTATGGAGCTTGTTAGATAACTAGATTGGTTTATCAAACAAGTTATGTTTTTATAAGCGACTTTTCCTGTATAGCAAGTTGTGCAATTTGTGCGAATTAAGTTGCACATATGTGGTGGGTCAATTGATTTGCTATATGCTTGAGTTTGACCTTTTAAAGATTACGAATTTGGGCTGATATTCCGAGGAATCATCTCCTTCTGTTTGCACAAACCACTACCACCTTGCTAATCAAAATCTTGAAGTAAATATGCTCTTTAGATCTATGGAGCCTATGGCTTGTGTGCTCAAGCCGGCCTGCTTATAGCAATCTTTTTCTTTTCTATATTAGGAGTTTCACTGGATAGCGTTGTGGTTGTCAATGTTATCTTTGTGTTTAACTATTCCATTATGGTTACACTTTTTATTTTAATTTACAACAACAGAAGTCAAGCCTATTTGTGGAGTACGGCGGAAAACAAGATTATGATGCTTTAGTTTATCGTTTATGCCATTCCATGTTATGGTCATTTAGTCAACTTCTTCGCTGATAAAAGTTGGTCAGTGCAATGACTGTTGGCATATTCACCAGAGCTCATAAGAGATAAATTCTTTTAGATAAGTCATAAATATGAGTCTTGCGGAGTCTAGCGAAATTAAATGGTAATGACTTGATCTTGTTGCTCTCCCATAAGTTTCACCATTAATTTTTTTTTCTTTTGTTTTTATGTTGAAAATAATAAAAGGTAAAACTTAATTCTAGTCAATGTAATTTTGATTCTCTAATACATATATTTTTGCTTAGTAGAATTTAAACTGCCTATTTGTGCAATGGTCTTTGCATTCCTTCATGTAGTTTTTTTTATTGTTTAACTTATTTAGTCTTTGAATTTTTTTATATGGACTTTTTATTTCCCACCTGGTTTACTTTTTATAAGCAAATATTATGATGTATATAAGTCAAACACTATAGTTTGTGCTTTGAGTTAAAACTGGAGTGGCTTATGAGTCATGTTTGCTACAGGTATTTGCATTTGGGTCTGTTCCGCTGAAAACATATCTTCCTGATGGAGATATTGATCTGACAGCATTTGGTGGCATGAACGTTGAGGAGGCACTGGCCAATGATGTGTGTTCTGTTCTTGAAAGGGAAGATCAGAACAGGAATGCTGATTTTGTAGTAAAGGATGTCCAATTAATCAGGGCAGAGGTTTTTTATCTTGACCTATTTTTGCTCTTGTTGCTTGGTTGGATTTAATCAAGATTTTCTTGCACAGATGCGTGCGAGCTATATGGCTTGTAAATTTGGTGGCTATATCGCTTGGAACTGTTTGAGTATGTATACTTTTTTTTCGTTGATATCAATTTGAAGGTTGTGGACTAAGCCAATGAAAAGGAAAATAGCATTAGTTTTGAGTGAAGGGGACAGTATTTTTCTCTTGGGAGGCTTTAGATGATTTGACGTAAAAATAGGATCATTATGTGATAACATTATTGCTGAAATTCTTTAGTTTGATGTATGAAAAAACTGAACAAGCAGATGTAATGAGCACATAAAGGGGTTTAATAAGGTAAAGTAGGTCAAGGATGATCTTTCTTCTGAGTTGGTTCTAGAGTTGATAAATTTTTAATAATGTAAAATTTAGAGTCATTTATTTTCATTGTTTAAGCGTTTTCTCTTTGAATATAGAATTGGACACGGTTTTTAATGATTTGGAATCTCAATTAGATGGGCTCAAAAGAGGGTGGAAAATAGTCCATGTGCTCAATGTAATGGAATAGAAGTGTAGGGCTCAATATCTAGAACTTGGATCTTCAAGAGCTTTAGAATGTGCGTTGCCTTCATTTTATGGAATTTGATGTGTCTTCCTCCCTGTTCCTCCCTCTGGAATTGTTTGAAGGTAGTTTTTGCATTAGACTTTCAATTCTTTGGTGGATGTAGGGAGTTCAATTTCTGGTTGTTGTTAGTAGCATATTTGACAACCTTTCATTTAGTGGGAAGTCGACTTACCTGATTAAGCTTTTTATCTAAGTATTTTCCTGTAGAAATGTCCTTTATGGTGACCAGTTGATCAACTATTGGATGCATATATAGAGACCGATTATTGCTATTATTCAATTGATTTTATTATCACTCTCTTTGTTAAAACCTAATCAGCCTGCAATTATAACCAGCTTCAAGACTGTTGGTTAACTCGTTTGAGTGAGGTTGCTGTTTGGTTCTATGTTGAACAGTTTTCCTTTCTTTGGTGGTTCATAAAATGATTTTTCTTTTCTTAGTTACAGGAAACATCTGTTTGATTTTCTTTCTGGATTTCTAGTTACTTTTAATGTGGGAATTTATAGAAAAAAGGTGGTATCCCTTTTAAACTCTTTTTTGGTCTGAAGTAGATAGTTTCTGATAAAATGTCCTTCCATAGCACCTATTGCTTGGCATTTAAAACCTTGTCTCTTCTTGATGCAGGTTAAGCTTGTCAAATGTCTGGTGCAGAACATTGTAGTAGATATCTCCTTCAATCAGTTAGGAGGGCTGTGTACTTTATGTTTTCTTGAGCAGGTAGCTTCTTTGTGGAAGTTCATAATTTTGAAGTTATTGTTCACTGGTTAGCTCTGAGAAGTTTAATGACTCTTTCTTTCATAGTTTTTTTCCTTGCAAACAAAAATAAAACATCAGCTTTTATATGCTTACAAACCTGTGAGATATTCATGGACTATTTAATATTTTGGTCATTTCAACATCTAAACGCGAAAAGTTATTTGATGGTTTGTGCCTATTTGCAATTTTTAAACACCATCTGTTTCAGATGTCCTTTCTCCAATGGTGTGGCAGTTTATTTTGTTTCATCAATGAAGAGCGAATTTTGTATTGCATTTGCTGGTGGACACAGTTTTGCTTCCTCGTTTTTGTTTTATTTATTTTGGGATCTGCATAGGAAGTTCATAATGCTGAAACACACACTCACATGGACCTGCACCCAAAACACATACATTCTGTCTCTCCTTCTGCACCACATACACACATTTGTGCAAACACCAAGGAACTTCATTTTGCTCATGTCTTATTAGGATTTGCATATTCATATTGGGTTTGACTTGTAGTCAAAAGTCAAATGTCTACTTAGATGGACTGGATCTTCTATATTATCTTTATATTGGAGTTGATATCCCTTTTGCTTATTATTTACAGGTTGATCGCCTAATTGGTAAAGATCATCTTTTCAAACGTAGTATTATATTGATAAAGGCTTGGTGCTATTATGAGAGCCGTATACTTGGGGCTCATCATGGCTTAATATCTACCTACGCTTTGGAGACTTTAGTTCTATATATCTTCCATCTCTTCCATTCATCATTAAATGGTCCTTTGGCTGTAAGTCCTGTAATTTTTTCTTATATATTGCCGTACTATTTTCTGATGCGAATGTAACTTCTCTGCATGTAACACACTATAGGTTCTCTATAAGTTTTTGGACTACTTCAGCAAATTTGATTGGGACAACTACTGCATCAGTTTGAATGGTCCAGTTAGAATATCCTCACTGCCAGAAGTTGTGGGTGAGCAAATATAATTTATGATACCAGTATATTGGTGTTTGTCTTGCTTGATATCTAGTGTTTTTATGTCTCTCTTTTGCAGTGGAGGCACCTGAAAATGGAGGATGCAATCTGTTGCTTAGCAGTGATTTTCTCAAGGATTGTGCGGAAATGTTTCCTGTTCCTGCAAGAGGATTTGAGACAATCTCACGGACCTTTCCTCCAAAGCATCTTAATATAGTTGATCCATTGAAAGAAAATAACAACCTTGGCCGGAGTGTGAGCAAAGGTATAATTATTCCCTCTACTTGAATGGAGCCTCCTTTTCTCTTCCGCTTTCATAATTTGAAGGAAGTATCAGGTGATATATCTCTTAAATATTAACTTGATGGTATGAAATTCTGTTGGCTTCTTCTAAATCTTAATCTCTTCATGTCTTAACATTGCAATAATAGTTCCTGCAATGTTTGAGACCCACCTTTAAAACATTTGGATGGACCTAATTTATTCAAAAAAGAGCCTATAATAAATGCTAGAGTTCCCAGTTCTCACCTTTTCACAATGGTTTGGTTCTTAATGGTTGCTGCAAATAAAATATGTATTGAGGAATTTCTGCTCTGCATCAAATTGTCTATTGTTGAGCTATCTTGCCAGAATCGATCCACCAACAGAATTGGAAGACATTTTTATAATACAATTTCAACCTTCAAATAGGCCTCCAAGGAAAGGAACTTTTGTTTGCACCTCTCATGAAGGTTATCAATAAAAAGGATTTCATGAGGAAATTTTCTTTTATTTTGATGCATATCAAGTTTGATCTTGTCGCATGGGATGTCTCTGTCAGCTGATCTTGGAATTCTCTTCTAATTTTGGGTCCCGACTGCTTAACCTTCAGCTATGTCAAAGTAATATCTTGCTTACTTGAAACTGGTGGAAAAACTAATCACCTCTCAGCATGTTAGAGGAGATTTCTATGGAGCGATATGTTATCCCAACATACTGGAGAAAAAAAAAATTCATCACGTCAGTGTTTGTTTCTTCCGAAATCAAATAAACATAAAATAGGAAATAAAGCTGTCCCACTGCCTGCCATACCCCACTGACCCACCCTTACACGCACGCACGCGGAAAAAAAAAAAAAGAAGAAGAAGAAAATGAATAAGAAAAAGTGTTCCCAAGCTTATTTTTTTATCCTTTTATCTCATCAGAATCAATAGAAATACATTAAACATTGATGTCAATAGAAATGATGGAATTATCAAACCAAGGGGTGAAAAGCCTGAATTAAATCCCCATGCTACCTGGCAACCTGAAAAACCTATTTGACAATCCTGCCTTATTTGCTTTCTAATGTATCTTGTTAGAAACTCTCAAATGAAGATGAAGCAAAACAGAGGAGAAGGACCCTCTTGTCTTAGTCCTATACTGGTCAGAAAAAGTAGTTCAATGAAAGAATCTGGTAAAGCATTCAGCCAAAAAAATCCTGTTCTTGTCATTCTCTTCCACTAATGCTAAAGCCTCATAATGTCAAAGAATATTTAAGGGGCTTCAGTTGGAAACTGTAAAGTCTTGGAATTTCCTTCTAGAGCATTGCATTCACTAATTGATCAGTGATAGAGAAAGTGGTCATATGCAAAAATTATTACTGATAATTTCTTTTCGCCATTTCTTAAATACCAACCTGTACAGTTATAATTCCTCCTAGAGCATTGATTCACTAATTGATCAGTGATAGAAATGTCAATAAAAATAGTTCTTTGCAAAAGTTATTCTGATGCTTTCGGAGATGGCCTTTCCACCATCCCTTAAACTCGAACCAAGCAATCAAGCTATTGGGCCTCCAACCTAGCGGTTGAGTATCTTTTATTACTTAAAGGTTAAAGGTTTAAACCTAACTGCCTGCTTGCATCCCTTGATAGCAGAAAAACATATTTCTCTAAGCAAACAATGTAACCTGCAACTATAGAAATTGCTTGTTTCACTGTTGGGCTAAATTTCATGGTTGCGGCTTCCGATTTGTACTCAGAATTTTAGTGCATTTTTCTGATTCTTTAATTGCATTTGAAGAATCACTTCTCTAGTCTTTCTTTTCCCTTTCTCTCACACACACTGTGTGCTCGACTAATCACCTTGCAACTGATAAATGTATTGCCAAATTTGCATTTATAGCCTGAAGTTCAGCATAACCAGTTGTTACCCAACTCTAAAATTAGGAGTTGCAATTGTCTTAAGTGGTCTGAAGATTAAACTGCTTCCATTTCCACCAATTCTCCTATTGAGACCAGTGCATAAATAAAATACATGTTGATCTAATACTTCTTGAATTCACAAATTTAGAATTCTATTTTGAGTTATACTTTATTCTTCATCTCATTGCCTGATAAGATGTTTATCTAGTGATCTAGATCTCATCATTCATCTGTTGAACTGAAGCCCAAGGGCAAAATGAAAGGGCCCTGATCTTCTCGCAAACAATATCAGATTTTTTCGAAGTTTTCTGGAACATTTGGAATGAATATTTGCACATTGCCTGAAATTAACTCAAGATTACTGAAGGATGAAAGTAACATTGCAAAGAATAATTAACATAAGTTTCCATGTTTTCTGCAGGAAACTTTTACCGGATAAGGAGTGCTTTCACATATGGGGCTCGAAAACTAGGATGCATCCTTTCTCAGCCCGAAGAAAGCATAGCTGGTGAACTGTCCAAATTTTTTTCAAACACATTAGACAGACATGGAAATGGACAGAGGCCTGATGTTCAAGATCCTCCAACAATGGATGGACAGATTGAGTTTGGTACCACACTGTCTTCTTCTGGTGGAGAGTCACCTCAAGAAGATCAGACATTTTGTGAATCAGAATCTTCTGATTCAAGTGGCATAACTGGAGAATGTAGATTGGATCATGAACGACCTTTGGGTGGTGGAAATATCAAGGTATCTGTGAGGAAAATGAGTTTAAATAAAACAATTGATGTGCCACCACTGTCTGCAAATGGGCCGGCAATTTCAGAATATCATATTTTTGGTGATGCAAAAGACCTTGCAACTTCTAGAATGCAGGATCTTTCAATCTCAAATGATGCCCTAAAATCATCTTCTCCAGGTGTTGAAGAGATTATATCCCCTATGGGTAAAGTACATTATGCACCTCATCTCTATTTCTCTGGCTCTGCCACTGGAAATGAGGAAGTGAGAAATGGAAATGTAGAGAGGAAACATCAAGAAAGTTCTGCTTTTACGGAGAAGAGAGTCTCTTCTGGGGTACCAGCACCTGCTGACGATATGATCCATGCCATCTCTAATGGCTTGGACGACAAGCAGTTGATTGGTGACCATGAGATTCTATTGCATGCTGGATCAATAAACCATCCATTACTCTTCAATCCAATGCCTTCGTCCTCTGAAGAACTTTATTCTGGCCATTCCAGCAGCCGGGCCTGTGTCACTGCTTCTAGAAGCACTGAAATGTTGAATTGCTTGGCAGATCTCAGTGGGGATTATGAGAATCACCTAAACAGTTTGCATCATGGTCGGTGGTGGTACGAGTATGCTTTTAGTGCATTTGTTCCTTCAATGACACCACAGTTGCGTACTCAGTTCCAGGGCAAGAACTCATGGGATGTAATAAGGAGGTCAGTGCAGTTTAGGCCAAATGTGATGCATGCCAGTGGTGTTGTGGCTGGACCGTTCTACACCGTGAATGCACCCTTGTTCCCTGGTGCAGCCTTTGGCATGGAAGAAATGCAAAAACCACGTGGAACAGGGACGTATTTTCCAAACACGGTATGCTCATTGTTTGTTATGAATATTTGTGCATTTAAATTCTGTCTTGAAAGCTTAATACTGAGAAGAGCCAGCTTGGTTGCTCAAATTTTGGGATATTTGAGCATTTGGTGGATGCTATTGTATTATTTAGTTGTTCAGGTAGTGGGTCTCATCTTTCTCAAATTGGTTTGTGTTAAATTTTTGCAGAATCATTACAGGGATAGGACCTTCACAGGTAGAGGAAGAAATCAAGCAGCAGCAAGGTCTCCTCGTTCCAATGGGCGCATCATGACTTCCCAGGAGTCAAATATGGCAGAGAGAAATTTCCGTGACCGTGAGCCACCATTTCACATCCACCATGGTAGTGGAAAGTTTGTGTCTTCAGATCCTCGCCATATTGGTTCTCCTGAAGTGAAACATTGTCCCAATGTCAATGGTTCAATCCATCTGTCAGAAAGGGTTGGGGAAATAGGGTCAGTTGCCCATCTAGCACCAGGAGCCTCCTCAACAGAAGGTGGTAGGCAGCCTGACCTGGGTACTTCAGCAGCTCACAGCTCTAGTGCAGCCCAAGCAGCAGCAGGGATGCAATCGCCAAAATTCATGTCTGTAGATCATAATAGGTAAATAAATCTTATGGTTTCCATCTGTATACTTATATGGGATTCTGCCTAAGCAATTTCTCTCTGTTTGGATTTGTAGAATTGCCATGCAATCATACCAATTGAAAGACGAAGATGATTTTCCTCCTCTAGCTGACTCCAGTGGGAAGGGATCATCTATCTGTCTAGTTAAGAAGCTTGAAAAATCAGAATAGTAAATTCTAACAAACCAAACTGTGCCAGGGATTTTGTTTTTTCCTTACAGCTTCTTGGCATCCACTTGGAATCTCTGTGCACGGAGTTCCTTGTTCCATATTTGGTTTAAGTGCCTCTTGTACATTCTACTAATTATTCCTTAGCAGTCTCGTTTTTTCAATGTATAGGATGGTTGAATTATGATTTTGGCTGGGTTTTGTTGTCACTTGTAGGGAACAAAGGTATACATACAAACATCGTTGTTGCATATCTCTTAAGTTAAATCAAAAAATAATGTCCTTCGGCAGCTGTAATGAGGGACCCATTGCTTCTCAGTGCATTGTTTTGTATACTGTTGCTGATGTTGGGGGAATTAGCTCTGCAAGGATATTTTTTTGGTGCATTTTAGGAATTTGGTGCCAGAAACTCACATATTTAAATCAGGTGCTTGCTCCTGCATGGCGCTATGTGCTGTGGATGCGATTCTGCGCTGTAGTCGCTTGAATCTGTATAGTGTATATTGATTCATTAGTCAACAGGATTATTGATATCCATTGTGATTATCCAAAAAATATCTTAGGTTTGAAATTGAATAAAATGGTAGCATTGCAACAGAAAGAATACATTGTATTTGGGATAATGGAGGTAACTGTATTGAGGACAGGAATGTGGTGTTGACACACTGGAAAATTAATTGTGGTGGCCCATACTTTTTTTCGAACTTGATGTTTTTGCCTTGACGTGAGTTACCCGGGGAAGGTGTTATAGTTACAAATTTTTGTTTTAACTCTTATGCAAGTCTGCTCTTTAATAACAATTCTTCATGTAATTATTATTTTATTATTATTTTTTGAAAACAATTTCTCATGCAATTATTTGAGCAAGGAAAACTGTGACGAATTAAATATACTGGTCAAAGGACAAGTCTTTTTATTGGCAGCCATCCTCAGCAAGCAACTTCAAAATTGGATATCCAAAATTATTTTTTCCGTTGCTTTTGTGAATAACTCCTTTAGATACAGATGTGTGAACTTTTAGTGGTGAGACTCAAATTTTTAGCAATGCAGGATTTAACTTTGTTAAGCAACTGTTAGAAATCTTCTGGTGACGAAATACAAAATTTTTAGCGACGGTCTCTACTTTCCTATGCAAAAAATCATTAGACAACGTTTTACTGACGGTTGAAACTTTTAGCAACAAATCTGGAGTTTTCAGCCATGAATTAGTAACATACAGTGCCGCACTGTTTTGAATCCTAGCGACTAGGTTGTAACTATTAGGTTGCAACTATTTTACCAACGATTGACAAACTTTTAGCGTCAAGTTGTATCATCATGACATCTTACAAACTAATATTTGAGATTTGGAGACTTTTAGCGACGGGTTTTGGGCAATGGCTTTATGAATTTTTAGCAATAATTTCGAACACTTACTGTCAAATTCTTGGCAAGAACTCCTTTTCCTTTAGCTGACATGTTTGTAATTTAGCGACAGTGTCGTCCTTTTAGCGAGGTTTGTAGTCTCTTTTTTAATTTTTAATTGCTACTACCATTTTGGCTCACCTACAATCAATATATACATATGTAGTAGGGATATACATGGTACGGTACAATTCGAAAATTTATAAATTTCTGTAATATCTTAAAATTTTTGATATTTTAAAAATTATGTATTGTTATTGTCTTAAAAATTTTGTATAATTTTTATAAAAATTCGATACAGTTCGTTCTGTTACTTCAGTTCTTTTAGTACTAAACAATATAGTACAATATAATCCGATATTTCGGATAATTTAATATTTTTAAAAATTTATAAAATAAATTCACACAATAATAAATACAAATACAATTAAAATATATTTAAATCAAAGTACAAAATTTAAAAATTAACATTCGATTTGAGAATTTTGAGCAATATCTAAAAAAAATACAGATTTTAAATAATTAGACAACAAAAAATCTAAAGTTACCTGATTCAAACTTTTTAAATTCTTCAATTGATGCTTCTGAACATAAAAGTATAGCTGATATCAACTAATTTTGACAACAAATGAGAATTTTGACTGTAATCGGATGGTAATAGCGAGAGGCGGAGCTAATTTGCTGGCTCAACTTTGGCAATAGTTAATGGAAAAGCCGCACCAGTTACCAAGGAAAGTAGAAGAGAGGCAGTGGCAAGAGACTGATGGCAGTGGTCAAAGGCAGAACGAGGTAGTGAAAGACAAAGAGACATGTGAGAGGTAGGAGGCAAAATCGAAAAAAAAAAACAAAAAGGGAAATAGAAAAGTGTTGATCTAAACCTAATATTTTTTTTTATTTTTTTTACCTTAAATAATTTAATTTTTAATATTTTAAAAATTAATAATTACTTAAATTCAATTTTTAATTCCTTCCAAAAACTCAAAACAAAAAAATTCCCTTCTAAAAAATTTTAAATTTAATTTTTAATTCCCTCTAAAAAATTTAAAATTTTTCTCTTTTATCATTTTTAAATATACAACTAAAATTTCATTATATATAATAATTATAAAATTAAATTATTAATTTACATATTCAAATACGTATTGAGCCAAAAATAAATAAGTATTGTTTGAATGACACTAAAAGTAAATAAAATTAATTGATAAGATAATTATATACTCATATATAATTATATTAATTGATAAAATTTCATTATATATAATAACTATATATAATTATATTATTAATTTACATACTCATATAGGTATTGTGCTAAAAATATATTAGTACTAGTTAAGTAATACTAAGAATAAATGAAATTAATGAATAACATGATTTTATACTCATAAAATTTTATGAATTGGTAAATTTCATTATATATAATAATTATATATAATTACATTATTTATTTACATACTTGATTACTCATATAGATATTGCGTCAAAAATAGATGAGTAATAATTTAATAACGCTAAAAGTAAACGAAATTAATAGATAAGGTGATTATATACTCTATATAATTACATTATTATATATAATAATTATATATAACTACATTATTAATTTACATACTCATATAGGTATTGTGCTAAAAATAAATGAGTACTAATTAAGTCATATTAAAAGTAAATAAAATTAATTGATAAAATAATTATATATTAATTTAATTAGATGAATTGGTAAATTTAATTATATATAATAATTGTATATAATTACACTATTAATTTACATAATCGATTACTCATATAGCTATTATGCCAAAAATAGATGACTACTAGTTGGATGATGCTAAAAGTAAATAAAATTATTAGTAAGGTAATTATATAATTATATACTTATATATTTACATTAATTGGTAAATTTTTATTATAAATAATAACTATATACAATTATAATTATAATTTATATACCTATATAGTTATTGTACTAAAAATAGATGAGTACTAGTTGAGTAACATTAGAAATAAATTAATTAATTTGTAATGTATTTATTTGATAAATTATTTAACTTACATATCTATATAAATATTTATACAAAAAAAAAATTAAATGGTAATTGAGTGACATTAAAGGTAAATTAAATTAAACACAAATTATTTTATTTACATATTCATATTTATATAGATAAAATAATTAAAATATTTAGTTTAATTTATTAAGTAATTAATAATTACTATCTTAATTTTGTACATTAAAATATATAATGCAAATAATTATAAAGTTAAATTTATATAGTACATATAGAATATAAATTATAAATAGTATTTATATATAAATTATTTGTATTATATATAATAATTAATAAATATTGATTCTTTTAATATAATTTAGTTTCAAAATAGTTCGATACAGTTCAATATAGTTCTCGGTTCGATTCTAAATAAAATATCAATATCCATTACAAATAATATTAACGGTATAATTTGGTTTGGTTTTAGTCAAAAAGTATAAAGTTTTTATTTATTTATTTTTGAATACATGAACCTTATATTTCTTTATAAAATGCTAATCTATTTCTCAACACATATAAAATATTATTTTTGTATATATATATATATATATATATATATAATTGATGCTAATTTGTTACAGTAAATTCTATTACAGGAAAAACCGAACAAGTGAAAAAAA
Organism: Excoecaria agallocha; assembly: GCA_037975025.1. Classification (NCBI taxonomy): domain Eukaryota; kingdom Viridiplantae; phylum Streptophyta; class Magnoliopsida; order Malpighiales; family Euphorbiaceae; genus Excoecaria; species Excoecaria agallocha. The sequence continues at coordinate 60,333,500 of CM075806.1, read as the reverse complement.
TAAAAGCAAAGGTGTAGATTACATCTAAATTTCTTGAAAGAGAATGAGATTAACATAATTAATAATTTTGTAATTAAGAATGCCAGAAGTCGGCATGTTCCAATCTCCATTCTGAATTATTGCTCGTAGGTCAACACAGAACAATAACAATTATTTGCAAGCTAGTTACTGACATCAACCATAACTTTTGCAATTCTATTAAATCAGAATTTAGAGAGTGAATAAACCAATTGTATTTGTTTGGACAATAATAAATAAATAAACCAATTATATTTTGAAATAAATATACAAAATGTGCCTGCTGAACGTCTGGCTGAAAATTTCAAGTTATCTTTGTTGCTCCCTCTATTTTTTTATTTATTATTTTTGAATAAAATCTAAATTTTATTTATTTGTCATTTTTAAATTTTTAATATAATTTAATTTGCTTTTCTAATTTATTTTTATTTTTCAATAAAATCAAAATCAATTAAATTTAATAATTTAGTCTTAATCACGTAATTTAATACTAAATTTAAATTTATTTATTATTTTTTAATCTTAATAAAAATAATAAAAGTGACTGATAAAAAAAATGGAAGGAGTATTATTTATTATCATACAACCGTGTATAAGTCGGTCCAATTTTATCCGATGTCTCCCAAGGGACATTTTGACACTGAATTAAAATTGCTTAATTAGATTAATGTAATATTAATTTATTTTAATAAAAAAAACTCTAACCTATTTATTTGCTAATCTAATATATGTCTTTTTTAAAAGAAAACCAAAAGTAATCTTTTTGTATTTGCGATATTTTATTTCTGTATAGGCACACTTGCCGTTAGCTCTTTTTTATTTATTTATTTTCTTTTTTTCTTAAGAAAAAGCCATGTTTTAATTAATTCTGAAAAAATTATATAAAGTGTTAAATTATTATTTTTAAAAAAAAAAACAGAGTGGTAAAAAAGCTTATTTCTGAACTAGAAAAGGAATTCTAGATTTTATTGTGGACGTATGCGTTAATAAGCTGTGAAAAAAAATTAACTTTTCGATTGAAGTTTTAAGTTTTTTTTTTTTTTTAAGTTTTAAGTTTGAAGTTTTAAGTTTAATTACTCCGTTTGACTTTTAAATTTAGACTGTATTTTCTATTTTTGTTAAGAAATAAGTGGCGAAAATCCATAATTTTGCTTTGAATTTGAGCACTAAATGTCTTTTTTTTTTTTAAAAAAAAAAACTACGCCTACTTGTTTTTGGATAATTACAAAAAATAACTCCTAACGTTTGAAACCCCTCCGGTCCACAATTCCATTAGAACTAATGGAAATAGTCAATATTTTTATTAAAAAAATATATTTTTTTCAGTTTTTATTCAATATTTAATATCATTCAGAACTAAAAATAAATTTTTATTAGTTTTAATAATTAAATTGGATCACTTTCTTTAACTTTTGACAACTAATAGATTATAAATATTTAATTGAGATTGTCAAATTAATAATTTCAAGAATATAAAATTATTTTTAGAATATATTTAAATATTTTGCACGACTTCATTTATATTGTATTGTATTGATCCGAATCTCATAGAAATTATTCTATTGCATCAATATTTTTCAATTATGATTTTTTTTTACTTTAATTCCTTAGATTTGATAAAATAAAAGTTATTTTCAAAAATGAAAATGATTTTATTTTATTGAAAAATGATTTATTGTGAAATTTTGTAATTTAATTTTCTGACTGACTTTTAATTAGTTATATTTGAATAAAGATAAAATACCCAACAAAAATATATATCTTATATAACCAAGCAAAATTTTCTTTCAATTGTTTCCAGAAGTTGCTGTTGGAGTGTATTTCTAAGCGTTTACTATTATGTCCATATCGTATGACATAGGAATTTCTTATATAAATATAAATATAATTGTTCAATAATAGAACCACAAGCTTAATTAAACACGTATACAGAATGACATAATAATCCCTTTCTCTAATTATTAATCATTAATAACTATGCAAATGTGACATTGGCATGTTATTGAAAAATGGGTTATTAGATTATGTGGTTATGATTTTATCTCATACTTAATTTCTTTTCTTTTTTTATTTTTAGTGTAATTTTTTTAAAGCAAATTCATAGTGATGGTGACCATTTTTAAATCATATCATATTCAAATTAGTTTTCATTCGATATAATATCAGGTACAATTACGAAAATTTCTCTCAATAAAATTTATTACATCCACAACAACTCAATTTCGAAACCACTTGCGATCAAAGTTTCTTTCACTCAGCTCAACTTCCATTGATCTCATACTTAATTTCTTAATTAGCAATGCTTAAGACTTTGCAATTTCACTCCATTTGTTTAGTTTCTATTCAATAATATATCCCATCCACGTCTCTGCGTTGAGTTTCTTCATTTATAATAAAGTTTATTTCATTTTCTTGAGTTAATCTCTCTCATCAATGTCTAGCAAGAAAGAGGGAGGAGAATTATCCAAACAGCTTTAATGCTACCAATAGTACTGAGCAATAAATCTTGGATGTTTACTTCTGAAGATGATATTATAGTATTAAAAAATAATTTTTAATTATTTTTGCACAATTTTCATTGTATAAACGTTGAGCTAAGTTTCATTGGCACATCACATAAAAGAAAAAAAAAAATATTAGGATATAAAATTTATGGCCACTGCATTAAAAAATAAAAAATAAAAAATAAATATTTCATTAAATTGAATGACTTATATTATTCAACGCAGTATTATACGGTGCACTAAAATGCTATTTTATAAAATTTCTATCAACAAAACGAAAATCGATAAAATAATTTAAAATGAAAGTTATTCAAATTAATGAATTTTAAGATAAGAAAATAATTTGAATGATTTATGTTATTAATAAAATGAGATCTTTGTGTGATAATATATTTATATTACTAGGATTGATACATAATTCTTTCTAATTGTTGATGTAAACTACCGGTGGTTAGGGATGAGCATGAACCGATAAATTGATCCATGAGTAAAAAAATTATTCAGTTCATTAATATCGATTTTTTAAAATTACTACTCATTAATCAGTCCGTTATATTTGGTTAACCAATCCATCAATTTCGATTTTTCGGTTTGGTTAATCAATATTTTTAGGTTAATCATTAAAATTTATAATATAAAATTATATAAAAAATTAGATAAAATTTAATTCAATTTTTAATGTATAAAGTAATTTAATATAAAAATTACGAAACAAACATAATTTACTAGTCAAAATTCATGTTTTATAAATTAATAGATAATATTATAAAATAGATTTGATATTTATTGAAAATTACTATGTTTGATTTTAATTCAAATAAAAATTTAAATAATAATATAATTAAATGCTATTAAGTAAAATACGAATACTAATATATGATAATATATATATATATTAATTATATATTATATATAAATATTGTTATATAATTAAAGAAAATGATATAATATAAATTTAATTTAAAATATTATATAAAATTTATAAAAAAATATAAAAATTAAGGTATAAAAATAAAAATATAATATAAATATATTTTAAAATATTATTTTATATAAATTTTAAAGAAAAATAAAAAAAATTAAAGATATATATATATATATACTGGTTAACCGTTGATTAACGGTTAATCGATATTCAAAAATTTAAATTATAATTATTAATAAAAAATATAAAAATTAAAAATTATAATTAAATTTATAGAATCGATTAATTATAAAAATTAATTTAATTTCGAATCGATTTTGTAATTAATCGTGTTTTCGGGTTTTTTTTTTTACCTCATCCCAACCGGTGGCAGTGGCACCCATAGACAAGGGCAGCAGACGAAGCCATAGCAAGTAAGATCGAAAATAAATTTAAAAAAAAAAAAAGGCAGTTGAATTAAGAAGGGTGAGCAGTTGCAGTTCCCAATGGACAGTGACATTATGAAACAAAAGCCACCCTCCCATTAATTAATTCATCGTTTGACTCCGTCCAATTCCGTCATCTTCGCTGGGGACCTCTTCTTCTCTAATTAATCACCACCATCATTCATTACTCGTTACCAACCACCACCACCATCTTCGTCTTCTTCTTCTTCTTACCCATCATAATTCCCTTTTCAAGATTCTCTCCATATCTACACACTTATTTCTTGAAAAGAAAAAGGCTTCCTTTTCTTCCATTTCTTGCTACCTCTCACGTCCACCAATGGTGCTACCAAAACGTGGCCATAGGTTTTTCAAATTCAGAATCCAATTTTGTTATTACTTCCATCGTCTCTTAGATTTTTAGAGAATCTATCTCAAACAATTCTCGCCACTAACACCGACACTCCAATTGGTCCACAAATCCAATCTCTCCACTGTTTTTATAGATTAAATATGCTGTTTTCAAATATATCTCTATTTCTGCCAAGACAGATGATTGCCAAGGACTATCAGTTTGTAAGAGCGCTGATTGAAATGGCTTGGATTATGCTAAGTGTGGATTATTCAAGGCTTTTCTGGTTGCTATTTGGTGTGTTTTCCTATGAAAATCACGAAGGAAAACCTCGGATCATCTAGCACCGTTTGTTGCTTTTTATTGCACTGAAACCCAATCCTTCACATAATAAAAGTACAGTGTTTGATAATAATATACTAATTAAGTAGATATTATTAGCATATATAAGAGAAAGCCATGTACAAGACTAGGTTAGGAGGATCCATTGATGGAGGAAAGGCACAGCTTGGTTATGTGGAAACTGATCCTTCCGGTCGCTATGGACGTGTAAGTTTTCTAATTTCTCATTCTTCAATCATCAAACATCACATCTATTAATTCATAAGTATTGATTAGCAAGAAAAAAGGGGTAAAATTAATGCAGTCTTAATTTTGGCACTTGATAGTAGTTGACTTTTGTTTGCTGAAACTTCATGTGAGAATTTTTCGCTGTGGATTTTGATAGGATGATAAAGTTGAACCGTAATCAACTCTAGCAATTATACATACAGTTTTTCTTTTTCCTTTGTGATTCCAACCAAAAATGACCTTAGGTTGAAAAGGGCAAGTTTACAGAATTTGACTTTTATGTTTTCTAATTGCCGTGTCAATTTTTGTTTATAATATTTAATGGTGTTGTGAAATGGTTAGAAAAAAAGTATATTTATTATAAGAAATTGCCTACTAACTAAACACATAACAAATGCAGGTTTCTTTTTGATATTTGGTTTAGAGATTATGGTAAATGGTAGGTTCAGTTGTGATGAGGATTTGACTTTTTAAGCATATAAGATTAAACATTTTGTTTGGATTATTCGTCAAAACTAATTAATAAAACTCTTTTTATACATTAAAGATTTAAAAGAGTGGGGCTAGATGCATAATATGTTGCATTTGTATACCCAACCCCAACCTGTCTTTCCAGTATGGTGAAGAGACGTTTTAGGAGTGGGTCTTTCTTGTCTTTTGAAGAAAAATAAAAGTTGAAGACGAATTCTGCATTTGCTAACTGTGCATACTTAATTCACCCTTTCCTCCTTTTCTTCTTCTCCTTTTTCAGTTGCATTCAAAAGGAAGGAAAGAAACTAGACTGAGAACGGTTACGCTTAATAAAGTAACAATATTTCATATTGTTTTAAAAACTGAAACTTAAGTGGTTCGTTATGTCCGTTCTTGACCCTATGGATTGAAGTCTAAGCTTGGCTTTGATGAAGCCAATAATTATAAATAAACCATGTGAACTGATAGAAAAAGATATCATAATGCAACTGACCAAATCATGTTTCCAGTATGACCTATAATAGTCCCTATAAATATGTTCTCATCCTGATAACTATTGAAGAAAAAGTGTTCATTTGTTTTTTGAGGCAGTTCAGAGAAATTCTTGGCAAAGGAGCCATGAAGACAGTTTATAAGGCTTTTGATGAGGTTCTTGCAATGGAGGTAGCCTGGAATCAAGTAAAGATCAATGATGTTTTCCAGTCAGCAGAGGAGTTGCAGCGCCTATACTCTGAAGTTCACCTCCTTAAGAATCTCAATCACGAATTCATCATAAAATTTTATGCATCTTGGATTGATACTGATCGAAGAACCTTCAACATCATCACTGAAATGTTCACCTCAGGCACCCTGAGAGAGTAATGAATACCTAAATGACACCGTGTTGTATAAACTGATTTTTTCACTTTTCTTAATCATAAAAAGGTGCTAATGTGCATAAGAATGTGATATATGCAGGTACAGAAAGAAGTACCAGCGAGTTGATATTCGAGCAGTCAAGAATTGGGCACGCCAAATCCTCCATGGACTTGCATATCTTCATGGGCACGATCCTCCAGTCATACATAGAGATCTCAAATGTGATAACATTTTTGTCAATGGTCATCTTGGACAAGTCAAGATTGGTGATCTTGGCTTAGCAGCCATCCTTCGTGAATCGCAGCATGCTCATAGTGTCATGGGCAATTATTCTCTTTTTCTCTCTTGGATTACATAGAGCATAAGTTATATAACATCATTTCTTACACATTTTTCGCGTCATTAGGTACTCCGGAATTTATGGCACCTGAATTATATGAAGAGAAATATAATGAACTGGTAGATATCTATTCCTTTGGCATGTGTGTACTAGAAATGCTGACCTCTGAGTACCCGTATAGTGAATGCTCCAATCCTGCCCAAATTTACAAGAAAGTGACTTCGGTGAGTAGTTTGTTCATTCATAACATAAATTCCAAGCTGATTTAGGTCAATTTGAATATGTGAAGCCTTGTGATCCATCAGGGTAAGTTGCCAGAGGCATTATACAGGATTAAAGATACCGAAGCAAAGGAATTCGTTGGAAAGTGCTTAGTAAATGCTTCAAATAGATTGCCAGCACGAGAGCTCTTATTAGATCCATTTCTAGCATCTGATGAAACAAAATTGAAGCCTGAAATAATACCAAAACTCCCATCTCAAAGGTGTCCTCCTGATGAAACAGAGGATATTATTCCTTCTTTGTTGGCTGATCCATCCAAGGACACAGAAATGACCATCACAGGGACCATGAATTCTGAAGATGACACAATTTTCCTCAAAGTTCAAATTGCTGACAAGGATGGTATGTACAAAATCCTCTCATTTTCCAGGACTCGATCACTGCTTGAAATTCAGTTACTTACATAGATTGATACGTTTCAGGCCTGACAAGGAACATATACTTTCCTTTTGACACCATGAATGATACTGCAATTGACGTCGCGATGGAGATGGTGAAAGAATTGGAGATCTCTGATTGGGAACCAATTGAAATTGCTGAAATGATAGAGGAGCAAATCACATTTTTAATTCCGAACAAGAAACATCGGGATCATCAGCACAGCTTTAACTACCATGATGATGATGAAGAAGACGAAGATAATGAGGGCATACAAAATCCTTTCCACTCCATCTCTTCCCGATCTTCATCACATGCTTCTCTTTTGGCTTTAAACTCTTCCTATGAAAATCATCACCATAAATGGTTTAAAGGTACACCAAATTTTATTGAATCTTGATACCACTTAAGAGTATTTCAAGCTCTGAAAGCTAATGAGAACATCTCTCTCTCTCTCTCTCTCTCTCTCTCTCTCTCTCTCTATATATATATATATATATATATATATATACATATATATGTATATACTCGTATAATGCAGGAGAAAGAATTATCCTCAACGATGATGCAAGTTCTCAAAGCTCATTCAACTCCTACTACTCAAATTTAAATTACATTTCAGGCAATGAAGATGATTGCGAGACATGTAGTAGAGAAGGAGGCCTGAAGTCTACGAGATTCTGTCCAGCAGATATGCATTTGAATTGCTCGAATCAGCAAAGAAAGCTGACTAGAATACGGTCGATGCTTGATGTAAGGAGCCAGTTACTGCACAAATCGCTGTTGGAGGAGATACATAAAAGGAGATTGTTCAAGACTGTTGGTGCTGTTGAAAACATTGGATTTCAAGAGCCTGAGTTTTGAGATAATGATGAAAAGCAGAGATTATACGGTGAATGGGTGGATGCTTTTATCCCCATTAATCGCTTCTAGTTTTAGTGTATTTAAGGCTTGGCTTTATGTGTGTTTTCCCCTTCTTTTCTGAGTAATGTTTGTATAAAGAAACAAGGCAAAATCTGTGAACCCTTGTAATGCTTTTGGGGTTTGTTGGAATAAATAAACGACATTGTCCTGGTCTTTCACAGAATTTGCAGAGCACCCAACTGAGATATTAATTTCTCAGTTTACTTTATATATATAAAAAAAAAATTAATTACTGTCATGCTCTGCTTGCTAATATTTGTTCATGAACCCAACCAGGTAAAACTACTCCCAGTCAGCAAGAAGATGATTTGTGTTTTCTGCTCAAAATTGTTGATCTTGTTTGAGTTTGGATATTATTTCTATTCAAATCGTGATTCAATCCTAATTGAATATTTTAGTAAAAGTGCAAGTAGTCTTGTTCACTACCTAAAAATAAAATTATGATTATTTATTTATGAGGAAATTACACCTATTACAACTTTTTTAACCCTAATTTTTAAAAATGCAGCCACCACTTAAATATATTTAAAAATACCTTATTTTAAATTTTTGTTTTTAAAAATACCGTTTTTTATGTTAAGACTAAATATCCCAATTGCTAAACACGGAGACAGGACCACAGGACCATTCAGAGCATCGGCCACCCAGTCGACGGCCATGATGTCATCGCAGATTGGGTTACTGGACTCTTTAACGACTCTGACGTGGCTAGGGTGAGCTGAGTAGACGTTGAGGTTTTCTTTGGAGGAGTAACAGCTGTGGAGCATGAGAGGGAAGGGGATCGGCGATAATTTGACGCGGTGAAGAGGAGCAGCAGCGAGATGGAGAACAGATTCGAGAGAAAGCAGGCTGTTGAGGGAGGAGAGAAAGTCTTTTACTTTTGTGGAGTCGGTATTGACTTTGAATTTGAAGAGAATGGTGTGTTCGATGATTTGTATGGAAGTTGTGGCTGGATGGACTATACCTAAAAGTCTCACAGAAAAGCCTGATAATGGCCCGCAGTACGTGTCTCCAGCCAGAGGGATCACAATGATTGGGTGAGTGCATTGTTATATGTCTTTTCCTGTACGTTCTTGACTTCTTGTGCTGTGAAAATTCTTTAAATTGTAATTATCACATATTTTCTAAGTGCATAATTTTATTTCTTTTGGCAGGCAAAACAACCATCTCTACACTTTCTTTGGTGTTTTCTTCTGTTTTGGTTTATTCATAAAAGCATACAGTTACAGTGGTCTTTTTTTGTTTCCTCCATGGCAACCAAGATCAAAGGAATTTACACTAAGGGCTTCAAGTACATCACCCAAATCTTCGGTAAGATTTTTCTTTTCTTGGTTGGACTGGAACTTCATAGAATATGTAGCTGTGCAGATAATTATACTTTGCATACACGACAATTTGCCATTGAGTTAATTTATAATGAGCTTTTATTTGTCACTAATTTTCCTTGTTCGAATCGGAACTTCATAGAATGCACAATAATTACTTCGCATACACGGCAGTTTATCCTCGAATTAATTTACGATAAGCTTTGTTTTCGGGTTGCAGTGGTGAAGGAGAGGAAGATGGCTATCAAGGATTCAAGGATGGTGAGTGCACGAGGTGGCGGACTCCCAACAATGCAGACTTTGGGGCTGGTTCATGGTGAGGATTCAACTGAAAACTGAATCAAATAGTCCAAGTGATTCTAACATATTCAGATTCACGATTATCAACAGGAGAAGAGGCCTTTTGATGGACCTTATTATACAACAATGACTTGATACATCACAGCTAACCCAACTCGAGGTACAATTTAGTCAGAAAAACAAACTGAGATTCATGTAAAAAGGAGTGTGAGATATTAAAGAGATATCAGATACTAGGTAGCTTCGTCCTATTGGAACTGAACTAAGGAATTAGATTTGACATTTTTACTTATCAAGATGTATTTTCCTACTCTCTTTGAGACTTTTGTTTATTAAGCTTCTCCTACTGACTTCCACGCAAAATTTTTTGCCTTTTGGAAGTATCAGTAACACTGGTTAAATCGGTCGAGTTATTCTTTGATTTTCCCTTCTTTTGCTGGTGCCATTGAAGTATTTTTAAAACCCTTCTTAATGTTGTTTTTTGGGTGGATATAGGGGACTTTGATTAAGTCGGAGTATTTGATAATTTATTTGAAAATGAGATTTTCTTTATTTTCAGATGCTTGGATGCTCTGCTCAAATTATGTCAAGAAAATGTGGGAAATGCAATTTAGAATTTGTGTGAATTTTAATGCTTGCAGAGATAAAAAAAAATGGATCTTCCTCATGCATGCCAACTGTTCGGTATATTGACTGAATTAAAGCAAAATAAAGTTTCAGAATGATAAGTGCTTTCTCTTCTACCTTGCAAAGTATAATTTGTAGGTTGTGTTTCAAGTGTTTGAATATAATTAATATTTTATTAGAATAAAATAAAATAAAAATTTTGATGAATATTAATTAGACCAGAATAATTCAAAATCAATCTAAGCTAAAACATGTATTATTAGGATTATACATATTTTCTTATATGGTATTATGATAACTCGTATTCTTAATCCTAAATCAATTTAAAATATATGTTTTTTTTATCCAACTATCCAACTAAATAAAATGATTAAAATAAACATAATTGCTGTGAATTTTAATTTAATATGGCAGCAACGTGCAGTAGCTCCATTGGTAATTATAATAATTATGTACAAAGAAGATAAGAAAACAAAATAACACATGGCTACAAAGTGGAGAATCAACTCCATTGATAATTTGTTTGATATTAGTTCTAAAGAGATTGGCAAGGGCTTTGGGGAACGTCATCAAGATAAACATATATTTTGAATTTTTTGATCAAAGCTGGCGTATATTGGCATTTTTTTTATTTAATTTCATTTTTATTATTTACTTTAAATGAAATTTAAACTTTATAAAAGAAATGTTCATTTGGTAAATAAATAATTAAAGAAAAGTTCATTTTTATTTATTATTTTTACTTTTTATGAATGATAATCAAAATTAAATTTTATTCTTCATTTTGGTATACCACCGGTATACCAAGTATACCAGCGGTATACCAAAATCCAGAATTCAGATTGTATTCTGGATTTTGGTATACCAACGGTATACCAGGTATACCGGTGGTATACCAAAATCCAAAATTAAAAATAATATTCTGGATTTTGGTATACCACCGATATATCAGGTATACCACCGGTATACCTAAATCCATAATTGAAGGTATACCGGATATACCAGAGGTATGGTGGTATACCAAGTATACCACCGGTTTACCTAAATCCAGAATTGAAGGTATACCACCGATATACCGGATATACCTTTTGGTATACCATGTATACAAGGTGGTATGTCGGGTATACCAGTTTAAAAAAATTAAAATTATGTTATATATTTGAAAATACTAAATTAAATATTAATAATAGATTTTTTTAACTATTAATTAAATATTTGAATTGAAAAAAATTAAATATATTAAAAATTTAAAAATGATAGATAAATATAAATTATTTTTTTTTAAATTGATACATAAAAGATAAAATAAAAAATATTATTTTATCATGTAAAATTAATTTTTTATTAAAAAAATAATATCTAATTATCATTAAAAGTAGAAGTGATTGTTAGTATATTGTTTGGTGAGGACACGAGTAGACCCAATAATTGGCTTGAGTCCTTTACTAGGTGCAATAAAAAGCCACTCATAGGAGTACAATCTCTGCTGCTCAACTTTATCTATTATCTCCAAGTATAAAAAAAGCAAGGCAAGGATTATTAGCGTGTTTAAATTGTTAATGGCACGGCAAGTGAGGCGGCTTGTTAATTATTCAAATATTGAATACAATTTTAGTTCTGAAATTTGGTATACCAGGTAGTATACCGGTATACCGTCTGATATACCAAAATCTAGAATATAATTTTAGTTCTGACATTTGGTATACCAGGTGGTATACCGGTATACCGTCTGGTATACCAAAATCTAGAATATACTTTTAGTTTTGAAATTTGGTATATCGGTATACCGTCTGGTATACCAAAATTCAGAATACAATTTTAGTTCTGTATTTTGGTATACCAGGTGGTATACTGGTATACCAATTTCAAAAAATTTACTGCAATTATAGTTTTAATCATTAAAAGACAGCTTTAAAATGGCTTCTCGGATGATTCAATGGTCCAAAGTAAAAACCCATTTAATGTAAAAACATGGTCTTTATTTTACAAGTATACAATTAATTATGTAAATTATTGTTCTCATTTTATAAGCAAAGGAGAATAATTTTTGGTATACCACCGGTATACCGGATATACCTTCTAGTATATCAAGTATACCGCCGGTATATCTAAATTCATAATTAAAGATATACCACCGGTATACCGAGTATAACTTCTGGTATACCAGGTATACCACCGGTATACCGGGTATGATGGTATATCAAGTATACCGTTGGTATACCAGGTGGTATACCATCAGTATACCTAAATCCAGAATTAAAGGTATACCGCCGATATACCGTATATATCTTCTGATATACCAGATATACCACCGATATACCGGGTATACCTTCTATCCGGATAAAATGTTAGCTATAAATTGACAACCAACCATAAAATGTCCATTAACCATTCACCTTTACACGCTGAAAGGGTGGCCCATAACAATCATGCTCAATTACTGATATTCATGTTCATCCTTCAAAATAATCAAACTAATAATGAATTTGCTACAAATTGATTTTTTTTTTAATTTTCCACAAAATAATAATGATAAGCCTGCTTGTGCAGCCTACACGTTTATAGTTTCAGTCATTATGGCTAGAAGGCTAAAATATATTAAGATTTGAGCAAATTTCAAGATTTAATTTAAAAGCTAAGAATTTGGATACAAGTATTTGAAGCTAAGAATCAAACAAAAGTACTTTTCGTTATGTAAACTGAATTAAATTAACCTCAAAGTAGGTTAAACTACACCTGTATGTTTTATCTATGTTTATTATTGTATAAAATTCAGAGTTTGTAAACTATAATTTTATTGGAATTTATTCTCCTGATTTGGTAGGTGTTATAGGTAACAACTTCAACGTTTACAAAATGTCCGGTGTGAATTTCTTCGGGCACTAAATGGAAAGTTGCTGAGAACCAAGGACAAAGGCACAAGAAGGGACATCCAAAGGGAGCTCAGGACTCTTTCAAAAGAAGAACGCAAATGACAGCAGCTAGCTGTGACATATGTCATTAAAAATGCAGACGTGATGTTCACAACTTTGACTGGTGCACTATCTCACAAGCTGGATAATACTTCATTTGATACTACCATTAAAATACCATCACATTACATAATTCTATAATGCCAAATTCAAGATTTTAAATGCAAAATGATGCAGTTTAATGGGTTGGCATGGCTCTTCTTGGGTGTCTCTACCACCAGCTCCTTGCTATAAAAAGAGGCAAGTTATACTTTTGGTAATTTAATCTATGAATCTATGAATTACATGTGCCATAAAAAAAATAAGAGTTTGACAAAATGAAGGAGAAGCCCTCAGAAAACTTCAGGGTCGATTATGCAATAAGCAGAGAACAAACAAATGAGAAGGGTGAGAAAATGTACATTCAGACCAGAATGGCACAATATGCAGAAGAGTTATGGGAACTGCTGAAGAAGGACAACACGTATGTCTGTACGTGTGGACTTAAAGGAATGGATAAGGGGATTGATGAGATTATGGTCTCATTGGCAGCTAAAGATAGTAAAATTTTATAACCACTGAATTTGGTAAACGCACATTTGTTTCAAGCATTTCTGATCAATCTTTTCCATTTCAGGCATTTATTGGATAGAATAAAAGAGACAATTGAAGAAGAGCGAGCAATGGAATGTTGAAGTCTATTGATTTTGGTTTTTGCAGCCATGACTCATCAACTTGCTGAAGATCTCCTTAATTTACTGATTTCTGGACGACATCGATATGTAAAATTCCATGTGCATTCTTTTTTCATTTATATTTTTTCCTCACCGTGCAGCAACTGTATCAGAGCACCCAGTGCCAGAAGATCACAGGACCAAAGTGTTTGTTTCCGCGCTTCTTTCTTGTTTGGCTCACACATATACCACGCTACTAAGAGAGAATGAATACAGTTTTTTCATGATTTGGGCTCGTCCCTTTTCTGGAAAACTAGTACCTTGGCAAAATTGATTTAATCTTGTAGTTCCTCGAATAAAAAAATAGTATTAATCATTAAAATAAACTAATCGCAGGGGAGATGGAGACTGACCAGGGAGAGAGGCAGAGCAGGGGAGATGTTAACAAATTACCGATGAAATATCCAACAATAAAAATGCAGATCCGAGTCATCCAGAAATAGGAAGAAGATAGAAAGAAGAAGAAGAAAAAAATTGTTGTCCAGCAGTAGAAACAAAAAAGAAAGAAATCGTTGTCCAACAGCAGGAAAAAGAAAGAAGGTAAAAATGCGAAGAAGAAGAAAAAAAGATAGAAGAGTTTGATTGAAATTAAGAAATGGGTATTTTTAAAAATGAAAATTTAAAAAAAAGGTAATGTTAAAAGGAAAATAAAGATAGGGGTATTTTTAGCTGCGATTACTTTTTTTTGGGTAGTTTTGTAAAAATCCCTTTATTTATTTATTTTTAAGTAAGCAATGGGTTTCACCCTGGATGTGGGCAAAATCGCAACTTGAGGTCATAATATCGTAACTAAAGCCCATTTTGTTTTTGGGTTTCCCAACCGTTGAGGAGCTAGATTAGGATTGGAAAATAATAGGGGTTTTTACAAAATTATACAGGAAAAAAATAAAAATAATAAAAAATACAAAACTTACATAATTTTTTAGTTAATGCATTTTAAAAAATTTTTAATATAAAAAATACTACTTATATTTTCAAAAAATACAAATTTTTTAATTCTCTTATTAAATTTTCTATTCTCATTTTCATAATTCCCTAGTTTCTTACTTCCCTAAATTTTCACTCTTCTCTCTTCAATAACCGCCACTTCTAGCCTCTCCGATCATCGACGACTCTTAGTCTCCATTGATTTTGAGACCAAACATCACTATTTGGCGTTACTCTTCTCTTTTAAAATCGTCTGTGAAGATTTTGACACCAACAACGTTACTCTTCTCCTTCAAAGTCGTCTATGAAGATTTTAAGACCACCGGCGTTATTCTTCTCCTTCGAATTTTTCTATGAATATATATCTCAAGTATGCTTTCAATTTTTCTTTTTCATTCAATTTTTTTTCCACTTAGTTCAGCTTGATCCTCACTCCTTAGAAACGAAACCAATCGTTGTTTGTATTTTGTTTATGATTTAATCAATTTTCAATGGTTGTCAAATTGAAAAATCAAGTCCTGTTTCTGCTAGATTTAGGTTCTTGATTCCTACAGTGAAAATGGACTTGGATTGTGGATTTTCGAATCCTGATTCATTTGTTTTAGATGTAGATTATTTTTTGTTTGACCGATTATTTTACATTTATTTTCTGAGCTACAAGTTGGATTGAGGATATTAACCTTTTTGACTGTTATATTCTAGTGCTTCGATTAAATTGAACGTTTGAATACATTTGTGCTCTATCTAGTTTCTAAATGTGTTGTGTTTTGTAGTATTTTCTTTTTCTGTAGTTAAATATAAAAGCCGAAGAAGGACTAAAAGAATTGAGGCCAGTTGTGTTTTATGGCTACGGTATTTTGAGCCATTTGCCCATTCTACTATTTTAGCTAGTCTACACTGGAAGAGGAGGGTTTTATTTGCTGGTTTTATATATTGAGTGGGTTAAAATAGTGTTGTGAAATGTGTGGTGGGAGGCTTGCCTTTTTGTGGCACATAGATACTACACTGATGGTCACTATTTGTTGGGTATATGTGAATATATAGCCTAATGTGCATTTCTGCTATCTCTTAATTTTGATGCCTCTCATATGAAGTGTATGTTAAATAGTAATCTAGAAAGGTGAGAAAATTTTGCTACTACATTATGTTGATTTCTTTTTTTTTTCTTGAATAATAATTTGTAGACAACAAATCATTAGAATTTAAAAATTCATTAAGAATTCACACTACTTTCCTAACAACGATTCACATATAAAACCAGAATGCTGAGACAACTAATTTACAAATCAATATTTTTAATAGCATAATAGTATAAAAAACTATTAATTGATGTTTGCTTTCTTGATTCACCTTAGAAAAATGATATGAGTTGAATTTGTTCAACTAAGATGACTCTTTCTGATGTTTACTTATTCATATCTTAGGCAAAATGGTTGATACTCAATCAAGTTGTTCACCTCGACCTAGAAATGTCTCCCAAATAATAAAAAAAATAAAGAAAGTAGATGGCAAGAAAAATATTAATAAAAACAAAGTGAAGATGTTAACTCCAGTTTAATGGTCACAAGACAAACTAAGAGAAATTATAGTGCAATTGAAACATCAAATTATGATTCTCAAGTCCCGAAAAAACAAAAGGTAATTATTTTTTTCTTTTTATTTACATTTTAAATGTATTATGTTATGCAATGATAATATAAAATTAATTTAATCTGATACAATATTTCTTTGTATATTTATTATAATTGTAAAACATATACATTCGTTGTATACTGTATACCTGCTGTATACACAGTGTATACTTAGTGTATATACAGTTTGTACCTGTTGTATACACCGCAAATACCTGTTGTATACACAGTGTATACTTGGTATATATACCATGTGTACCTACTGTATACATAGTGCGTACTTAGTGTATACACAATGTGTACCTGCTGTATACACCGTGTGTACCTAATGTATATACTGTGTGTACTTGGTGTACACAGTGTGTACACTTCCTATTTATTTTGATTATTTTTGTATACTATTTGAATTGTTATTATTGCTCTAAAAATTATATTTTTATTCAGGTTGTGAAAAGCGATGATTTTCACATTGTGCGATTTAACTTTTGCATGAATTGTTCTACTGTCTCTCTCATAAAGGACAAGCTAACTACGGTACAACTTGAAAGATTTAAAAAAAATGTTCTAGATATTTTTTAGATATGCCCAAAATAATTCTTCATGGTCAGCTTTTTCATTTGTTATTTCTTAAAGAAATACATACTGCAAATGATGAAGAGTTTTGTTTGATGCATGATGGAGTGGAGTTGATATTTGGTTTAGAAGAATTTGCATTTATAACTAGTTTAAAGTGCAAAGGAAAGATGAGAAAAAACATGACATGTCGAAGAAGTACATTATTTTATAAATATTTTCATAGTTCGCAAAAACTATCAAAGCAATCAATATCCAATAGTTTTATGAATGTGACTTTTGATAATGATGAAGATGCTGTGAAGTTAGCAGTGTTATTTTTTATACATTATTTTTTACTCACTCATAAAAATAATAAATTTGTTTCTAAGGAAGATATTGATTTTGTTAATTATGGAGACTTTAAGGATTATCCATGGGGGAAAGAGGTGTTCGACCTTATGATTAGTAGCCTCAAAGGAAAGTTGATTCGGAAAAGGGCTAGGCCTGATAAAAAAAAGAGAATGTCACCATATGTAGAATCTATAGATTTGCTTATGCATTCCAAGTGTGGTTTTATAAGTGCTATGGAAATGTCACCAAATATTTGGAGATAGATATAGAAGACAAAAGCCCAAGGATTCTAAGATGGAATGATAATAGAATTTAACTAAGCTTAAAGGATATCTCAAGCACATTATTCAGTCATTCCGCCAAAGATATAAGTCATTATGGTTCTTTAATTTTTTTTCCTTATCTGAACTTGCATTGATTTGGCACGATCATGTGACAATTCATTGTTTGTGTTTTGTCATTTTTTTAGTTAAAGTTGAAGAATATTTGCCCAACTAAAGATGAGAGGAAGAAGTTAGACTTGGATGGAATGTTTGAAAAAGGAGTAAAGAAGAATATTGCTAATGATGATGTACCATTAAATGATAATGATGATGATAATACTCCAATACTGCCTACTTTTATAACTTCTTCTTCCAAAAATAAAAGAACACAAAAAATTCATGGAAAACATGAAGACTTGGACTTAGGAAAAAAGATGAAAATGATGGATGAAAGGCAAAATAATATGAGAAAAGATATTAGAAGCTTAAGGAGTTATACGGAATCCAACATAAACAATAAGAAAGTCTATTTTGAAATAAATTTCAAAACTGTTATTGACACGATTGCTGGACTTTCACAGAAATTAGATTCTGTTAATAGCTCTCGGGTAAAGTTAATTTGTTTTTTTATCAATTTCATTTACTATAATGTATACTATTTTAATATTTCTACAATTTTCATTCTATTTTCTTGAAGGAGCACTCGCAACAATATATCTCAAGAACCTCATGAGTTCAACCAAGATGGATTTAATGAGGATGCATAATTGAAAGCAGATCAGCATACACATGTGGTGATGTTCTTTTTTTTTTTTATATATAGATTTCTAATAGCTTGAAAGTACAAATCATGCATTTGAATATATATTATTTGATTTTTCATGAGATATGTTATTATAGTGTGTAGTTTTTTGATGATGAAGTTAATAATGAAAGATGCATCAAAAGTGATGTTAATGAAATAAATGATCATATGAAAGATCAAAGTGCTGACCAACATGAGAATTTTGGTGATAAAATGGTATGTTTATTATGTTATTTAATATATTTCATTTAGATTTTTTTACACTTTTCAAAATTTATTTTGTTATTTTTATTTATAATATGTCATTCAATAATTTTTTAGGGTGCTAAAGTCCACAAAATGAAGATGAAAATAGAAGAATATCTTTTTATTTCTAGTCTACTAAAAAGTGATGTAACGGCCTCAGTATCGGGTTAGTTGTGAACAATATTTCCAACAGTGAATAGTGTTTTTCGGGTTAAAAAGTGCACCCGGAAGTGAAAAATATTCTATTTGACCATCGAAAAATATTGGTCATGGTGAGATTTGTGGTTGAAATTTGAAGTGAAATCGAGCTCAATGTGCCTCCAAAAGTCAAAAATACGAAAAAAATAGAGAGTCAATTTTTATTATTGGAAAATTGACTTAACATTATATAAATATTTAAAAATAGTAAACGGACTCCAAAAATTACCAAATATTGCAGTTAAGCTTAAAATAATATATAGATTATTTTAGCTACAAAAAGTAAATTTTTCTATAATACTGGTATTTTTGGATTGGACTGATAAATTTAAATTGGATCTATAATGGACTCCGATTGAATCGAAAATTTGTGTCCTACCTATTTTTAATATGATAAAAATTATGAAATCAATTTTAAAATGAATCGGAGCTTTGAAAGTAATAGTAAAAGTTTTAGGGACCAAAATAGTAAAATTTTGAATAAATAAATATATAAAAATAAATATATTTATGTAAAAAAAAGAAAAATAAAAGACAAAACAAAAGTGGTAGCCGATGGACACAAATGGACTAAAGTATGAGTAAAAAAGAAAGGAAAAAAAACAAAAAACAAAAGTTGACCAAATGTAAAGAAAGAAAAAAAAAGGATGCAGAGGCATCGAAGCAAAGAAAGAAAAAGAAAGAGAAAGAAGAGAGAGAAAGGGAAGGTCACCGGCCGCTCCTCATGTCGGCCACCACCGCGACGGCGACGAGCGACGTGCCCTCTCCCTCTCACTGGCGTTCGGCCTCTGTTGTGGTGGTCCGATCGTCAAGTTTTTCTATTTTTGTTTTAAATGGATTTTTGTTCGTTCCGACGAATCAAGACGGCGGACGGGGACACCACCACCACCGATCAATTTCCGACGACGAGGTGAGTCTTTCGGTGTATTCTATCGCTCCTCAAACGCCGGCGACCGGTAGATCGGAAATGGGTTTGGCAAGTTATTCAAGTAAAGATTCCGGCCAACCAAGGATGAGTTTGGGCGCGTGACCACCAAAAAATGAATGAAGAAATCCCGATCTACAAGGTGACAGTGTCGGATTGTCACCGGCGATGCTCCGACGACCGGTCGGTGAGCAAATTATTAAGCAAGTCGAAGGAAATTCAACCGTTATGGTATGTGACTATGAAATCTTTTAATTTTTCCTTAATTTATTGAATTTTTCTTTAAATTTATTAAGGAAAAATATTAAATTATTGATTAAAATTGAAATTAATGTTATTATTGTTCAATTAAATTTTAATTAAGTCTAATATAGTGTATAAATTGAGTTAAAGAAATTTATTAAGAAATTTCCTATATGAATCAAAAATTTTCTTTTTAAAGAAATGAATTATTGTGTTGTAAATTAATGAAATTAAGTCCGAATTTGATAGAAGATGAAATAATATATATCCATAAATTGTTATGGAATTTATAGATATTTATATGACTATTTTAGAATATTTATTGAATAATGTAATTGATAAAATAGAGAATTTTTGTTGATTATGTTATATAATGATAATAAGCATAAAATAAATTGCCTATAAATTTTTAATGAAATTTACAGAAATTTAGAGAATTGTTAAGTGTATGGTATATGATGAATTATGTTAAAATAATTCATAAAATAAGAAAATATGACAATAATTGAAGAGCAATGATCACATAAATTTTTATGAAATTTATGTGATGTATGGATTTAGAAAATAAATATGGAATATGCTTAATTGAAATATTGAATTATTGAGAAATAATCTAATAAACAATTAAAAGTTTGTAATTTAATGTATACTTCGTATAAGGAAAACGAAGAGATTAAATGATAAATTTTCAGAAAGTAAAAAGTATAGTGAATAATTAACCGTATTGAATTCTTACCAAATAATTCATAATTTGAATAAAAATGGTGAATTATTGTAAATAATTCACAGTCTTTATAAAAGTATTTCGAATCCCAAACAATTACCAAATTCAGACCGATAAAATAAATATAAAAGTAAAGTATTGAATTATACTGCGATAATTCATAAAGTGTAAAGTGTTAAAGAAAAAGAATGAATGGTGAATTATAACAAAATAATTCACCAAGGGTATCAAAGTATGACAAAAATATTTATCTGAATAATTTTAAACCCTTTTATTTCATGTACATTTAATTAGAAAAAAATTTAGTTTATGGATTAAATATAAAATTAAACTTAGAATTGAGAAATTGAAAGTCAAATTAATGAAATTTTAAAATAATTAGTGTTTTGGGTGAAATATACTAAAATTACCGTATTTTTGAATAGTAACCATATTGTGAATAGTAAATGATTTGTGAATAGTAATCGTATAC